>APFE031317865.1:56470-145057 GCA_000404065.3 Pinus taeda | reverse complement strand
TAGAATTAATGAGATAATGAATTATTTTATTTTGAATTAAATGATGATATGAATATTTATTAAATTTGGATATAAATAAGAAAATTTTTAGGTTAATAGGATTTATTTTTATTTTTAACTTTTATGCATTAATGGAAATGATAATAGTTCATAATAATCAATTTTAGTTATTAAGATAATTGTAATAATAATACTAAGTAATAATTATAAAATGACAATTAATACTTAGTAGAAATATTATAGTACAATTTTAAACTAAATTTGTTAATGGTTTAATAAAGGTTAATTATAATATGGATAATAACATTAATAGTAATAATTAATAATTAATAATAATAGAATATATTATAACCTATACTTACTACTTCATTATTATTAATAATTCATAGGTTAAAATTATTATATGTTAATTATTAATGACTAGAGACTAATTCTAGGAGATAAAACCAACTGGAGGGCAAACCTAGGAGGCACTAGAAGTTATTGATTTCTCTGATTTCTCTGATTAAGGGCAACCAGCTCGTACTGATCTCGATCCCATTGTCCCTGTTGAGGTTATGGGGATGCTTCAAAATCTCAAGAGCTTCTCTAATTTTTCGCTTCTGATTATGTTCTTCTCTAGCGATAATTGAGGCATTTTCCACACACAGATGGTGTTTAGTTTTAGAGGAATGCTCTGCGAGGGACGAAGTACGAGACCTATCATTCCTATTATCTGCTGCATGTTCCTTCAGTCTTGTTTGTAAGGAGCGACCTGTTTCACCAATGTAACTAATCCCACATGAACAATCTATTTTATAAACTCCTTTGAGTTGGTGTCTATCAATATTATCCTTGACAAACATCATACTCTGTCTAATCGTTCCAGGGGCCGAGAACTGGGTGATTATGTCTTTCTTTCTCAGGATTCTTTCAATCTTGTCTGTAACCCCTTGAATGTAAGGTAGAAACACCCTACCAAACTCAGGTTGGTCTTGAGCTTTAGGATTGTGAGATAACACCCTTCTTTCGTCCCTCTCTATAGCCATTCTGATTTCTTTTTCTTTGTAGCCTATACTATTAAAAACTGATACTAAGTGCTTCTTTTCTTTGACTAGATGATCAGAATCAGAGATTCTAAGAGCTCTGATAGCCAGAGTGTTTAGAATACCAAACTTCTGAGAAGGGTGATGGTGGGAGTCTGCATGGAGGTAGCTCTTAGTGTGGGTTGACTTCCTAAAAACCTTATGCCCTAAGGAGCCATCTTCCTTCCTAATGATAAGAACATCCAAAAAAGGGATCATCTTGTTTTCTTTCTTCTCCATGGTAAATTTTATTTCAGGTGAGATGGAGTTAAGGTGTATAAAGAACTTATCAAGTTCTGTTTTTCCATGAGTCCATTTTATGTTTGTGTCATCTACGAATCGTTTCCACCACACTGGCTTCAGAGGGTATGATTCGAGGGCCTTCTTTTCAAAATATTCCATGTAAAGGTTGGCCCCAATTGGTGACAGGGGAGATCCCATTGCCACTCCAGATGTTTGCTCATAATATTCACCTTGAAAGGTGAAAACAGTTGATCGTAAACAAATCTCTGCTAGTCTTGCAGTTTGGGGATCAGTGACATCTTTTATGACCTGAATGGCTTTGTCAAGGGGAATCTTGGTGAATAGGGATACTACGTCAAAGCTTACCAGGATGTCATCCTCGTTCATTCTCTCATTTCTAATAAGGTTCACGAAGTCATGGGAGTCTTTAATGAAAGAATCAGTGTTTCCGACAAGAGGCCTAAGAATCTTGGAAACATATTTAACGTGTTCATAGGATAATATTGATAGACACCAACTTAAAGGAGTTTATAAAATAGATTGTTCATGTGGGATTAGTTACATTGGTGAAACAGGTCGCTCCTTACAAACAAGACTGAAGGAACATGCAACAGATATTAGGAATGATAGGTCTCGTACTTCGGACCTTGCAGAGCATTCCTCTAAAACTAAGCACCATCTATGTGTGGAAAACGCCTCAATTATCGCTAGAGAAGAACATCATCAGAAGCGAAAAATTAGAGAAGCTCTTGAGATTTTGAAGCATCCCCATAACCTCAACAGGGACAATGGGATCGAGATCAGTACGAGCTGGTTGCCCTTAATCAGAGAAATCAGAGAAATCAATAACCTCTAGTGCCTCCTAGGTTTGCCCTCCAGTTGGTTTTATCTCCTAGAATTAGTCTCTAGTCATTAATAATTAACATATAATAATTTTAACCTATGAATTATTAATAATAATGAAGTAGTCAGTATAGGTTATAATATATTCTATTATTATTAATTATTAAATATAACTATTAAGTGTCATTATCCTTATTATAATTAACCTTTATTATTATTATTTATTAACCATTAACAAATTTAGTTTAAAATTGTATTGTAATACTTCTACTAAGTATTAATTGTCTTTTTATAATTATTACTTAGTATTATTACAATTATTTTAAGGACTAAAATTGATTATTATGAACTATTATTATTACCATTAATGCATAAAAGTTAAAAATAAATCCTATTAACCTTAAAAAAGTTTTCCTATTTATATCCAAATTATTAAATTTTCGCATCATCATTTTAATACAAAATAAATAAATACATTATCTCATTAATACTAAAAAATGATCTCTATTATAATAATATTAATATTTATTATAACATAACATATCATTTATTTATATAAATTATAAAATAACTTGAACCAATAATAATTTATAACAATTATAATTCTTATTATTATTATTGTATTAATACTATTATTCCTATAAATTATCATAAATTACTCATTTCAATTTATTATAATAATTTATATGAAACTCTTATTATAATTTAATTAAATTATTATATATAAATTATTGTTTATTATGAAATAATTATTAATAAATTTATATGAAACTCTTATTATAAATTATTTTATAATTATTATATATAAATTATTGTTTATTATGAAATAATTATTAATTATAAAGAAAATATATATCTCATCTTTATTATATTTATTATTAGTAATAATTTATCATCAAAAATAAACATTATATGAATATAATTAAAATAAAAATTGAAAATTGAATATTATTTATTACCTAATCGACCTTTAAACAAAGCAGTCGTCCTTCCTTTCCCTAATCTAGCACCTTACCTCATAACTATTTATATCTTGTAACTGAGCTCTTCTTTTATCAACATTCAATAAGAGTCCTGATGATGGATCCCTGTTGGGGTTCGAAACGTTGACAGCAAAATGGTTTTTACTGTGGGTTCTCCGGTCACAAAGTTAGAAGAAATTCATTTTGCCGTCGTAGGGAGACCTAAGGTAATTTTAACTTCCACAAACTTAGATGATTTACCTGAAGAAATCAAAACTTTGTTAAATGATTTTGCTGATATTATTTTGGATGAGTTGCCAAATGCATTGCCACCAATCAAGAGTTTTAGTTATCATATTGATCTAATACTAGGAGCAAGTTTTCAAAACAAAGCAGCGTACAGATTAACTCCTCAAGAGAATGCAGAAGTTGGAAGACAAGTGCAAGAACTAATGGATAAGGGACTAATCAGAGAGAGTCTTAGTCCATGTGTTGTACCAACAGTACTCAGTCCAAGAAGGGAGGTGAATGGAGTATGTGTACAGATTCCAGAGCCATAAACAAGATCATTATCAGGTATAGATTTCCTTTGCCACGCGTGGATGATTTGATGGATTGTTTGAGTGGGTCAAAGTATTTTACTAAAATAGATCTGAATAGTGGGTATCATTAAATAAGAATTAGAGAAGGAGATGAATGGAAGACTTCATTTATAAGAAACAGTGGGTTGTATGAGTGGTTAGTGATGCCTTATGGACTCACTAATGCACCTAGCACATTCATGAGATTGATGAATGGAGTCTTGAAGGAATAGGCAGGCAAGTTCATTATTGTTTATCTTGATGATATTCTAGTTTTTAGTAGAAGTAAAGAAGAAAATCTAGAGCATCTTAAATTGGTTTTAAGAACTCTGTAGGAAGAGAAACTAATGATAAATCTGAACAAGTGTAGTTTCATGAAAGAAGAATTAATTTAATTGGGATTTGTAGTTTATAAAGAAGGGTTGAAAATGGATCCAGAGAAATTCCAAGCAATTTGGAACTGGCTTATTCCAAGAAATATATTTGAGGTAAGAAGTTTTAATGGTCTTGCAAGTTTTTACAGGAAATTTATAAGAGGTTTTAGTCAGATCTGTGCACCAATTCTTGAAACAATCAAGGAGACTAATCAGCCATTCATGTGGACAGAAGCAGCAAATAGGAAATTTAAGTTGCTAAAGAGGAAAATCATAGAGAAACCAATTTTAGCTTTACCCGATTTTGAAAAAATATTTCAAGTTGAAACTGATGCTAGCGGAGTTGCAATTGGAGCAGTTTTGAGTCAGGAACAAAGACCAATAGCGTACTTAAGTGAGAAATTACATGAAGCGAAGAAGAAGAAGTATTCTTCTTATGATAAAGAACTTTATGCTATTGTACAAGCCTAAAAAAATGGAGACATTATTTGCTACCAAAGGAATTTATATTGTATTCTGACAATCATGCATTACAGTTCATAAACAATCAGCCGAAATTGAACCAGAAGCATGCCAAGTGGGTAGAGTTTTTGCAAAGCTTTACTTTTGTGATAAAGCACACAAGTGGTAAGTTTAACAAAGTTGTTGATGCTTTAAGCAGGGTAAATTTCATTGTGCAAGAATTAAAAGTTGGTGTTGGAGGATTTGAAGAAATGGTTGAAATGTATAAAGATGATGCAGATTTCAAAGATATCTACATAGCAGTACAAAACCCAATAGTTCATAAACGAAGTCAGTGGTTAGATTATCTTATCCAAGGAGGTTTATTGTTTAAAGGCAACAAGTTGTGCATTCCCAAATGTTCTATGAGGGAAAACTTAATAAAGGAGAAACATAGAGGAGGATTATCTGGTCACTTTGGACAAGACAAAACCTTTGCTCAGATAAACAGCTTTTTTTATTGGCCAAAGATGCGGACTAATGTTAAGATATTTGTTAAGAAGTGCAGGATATGTCAACATGCTAAAGGGAGAAGCCATAATACAGGATTGTACGAGCCATTGCCAATACCAGACCAACCACGGGATGAAGTTAGCATGGATTTTGTTTTGGGGTTACCTAAAACTCAAAGGGGGAATGATTCCGTTTATGTTGTGGTAGATAGATTTTCCAAAATAGCACATTTCATTGCATGTAAAAAGACTAGTGATGCAACACATATTGCTAATCTATTTTTTTTTTAGAAATTGTAAGATTATATGGATTGACTGCAAGTACTGTGTCTGATAGATATACAAAGTTTTTACGGAATTTCTAGAGAATTCTTTGGAAAAAGCTAGGAGCTAACCTCAATTTCAGTTCAGTATACCATCCTCAAATAGATGGACAAACCGAAGTAGTAAACAAAAGCTTGGGGAACATATTGAGAAGTTTAGTGTATCAAAATCCTAAGCAGTGGGATTTAGCACTAGCTCAGGCTAAGTTTGCTTATAATGACACTCCAAACGAAAGTACTGGAATGAGTTCATTTCATATTGTTTTTGGGATGAATCCAAGAGCTTTGTATGAGCTCAGAAATTTGGGTAAACAAGAGACAAGAGTGCAAAAGATGAAGAGTTTGCAGAGTAGATGCAGAGACTACAAGAAGATGTCAAAGGCAGATTACAGGAAAGCAGTGGAAGATACAAATAGAAAGTAGATATGAAAAGAATAGAAAAAGAATTCCAAGTGGGAGATTTAGTGATGGTGTATTTTAGAAAAGAAATATTTCCTACTAAGACTTACAATAAACTAAAGATGAAAAAGATAGGACCATGTAGAATTGTAAGAAAGTTTTCAACTAATGCTTATGAAATTGAATTGCCAGAAGGGATTGGATATCACCTATCTTCAATGTTGCAGATTTGTATCCATACAAAGGGACGGAGACAAAGCTACAAGAGGAAACTACAGAAGATGAAGCTCAAACTTTGAATTGGGAAGAACAAATGGTAAAGACGGTTAGGAGAGAGGTGGAAGTTGTTTTAAAGAAAAGAGTATCCAAAAGAACCAGAAGACAAGTTTATTATCAATATCTAGTCAAATGGAAAGGACAACCATTGGAGGATGCTGGTTGGTTGACAATAGCAGAGTTGCAGAAGTATGGAGTAAACCCTAAAAGTCTAAGGGATGATTATTTTCTTCCCCAAGAGTCTGATGCAAGAGCATCTAGACTTAGCTAAAAATGTGAAGGTTTGTTCACATGTTGTGGCTAAATGAGTTGAATTTCATTGACCTGAGTGGTCAAAAGTCAGTTTTAATCGAGAGGGTTGGATCTCTTGAAAATGATCTGTAATTCATTATTGTAATAGTCAGGAAATTGTCTTATTTTAGATTAAGGGATAAGTTGTTAGCATAGGTTGTTAGCATAGATTAAGGGATAAGTTGTTAGCATAGGGGATTCCAACAATATCGTCATAAAACTAAATCTAGGCATCAATCCTTCATACTTGAAGTTGCAATTGATCTATAAGACAATCAAAGATTTCTTTAGTACAATCCCATAGTTAAAAGTCATTCATGTCATATGTGAGTTAAATACAATAGTAGATGCACTAGAAAACCAACCCATTAGACCACTTCATAAAATGTTGTGAGTGAGCGGTTCCACTCAAACCCACTTGATCCCATGATTGAAGGAAATAAAGCACATGGAGTTCAACTAGAAGGAAAAGTCACAAATTTGGAACCAAATTTGGAGAGGATTATGGCATGTGAAATGATCACTAGTCATATAGGAGTCATTAAATACCTGCAAGGTTTCTTTCCATCACCCATATTAAACATATGGGGAAGTACATTCTGATACTCAACATATGGAAAAGTTAACTAAGGCATAAAAACTATGAAGTTATGATCATTGTGTACAAGGAAGGTCTCATTGTGTAATCATGAGGTTAGTTGGCTTACTAGAGTGTATTTATGTGGGCATATTTTCATCATACTCTGATGCACATGGATTGGTAAAGGAATTAATTAGGTTCTAGCTTTAGGATCCTCTTCCAAATGCGTATACCTAAGATGCGTATGCCTAATATATATTCTTGATTTTCCTTTATGTAGTCGACTTGGAAAAAAATTAACTCCATTATTACATATTCAACAATCTAGTCATAATTTGCTAGGCATAACAAGCAAGGGGTAGATCTTTCTTTATATTTCAGTAGGCATGGAAATTTAAATTGACTTTATACTTTTTCGAGATATTGAATGGTTGGTATAAATAATCTACAATAAAATAACTATATGCAAATATTTAAAAAACAAAAACTTTCAAGAAACTTATATGTTAAGCTTTAAATTAATTCTCCACTATAATTTTTCAGAAATTACTCCAACATTCCAAGACTTACTAGACCATTTATTCAAATTTGTTAAATTGAAAATAATAAAACCCAAAATACACAAAAGTTAAATAAAAGTGTTGTGTGTTACTAGGGTCTAAGTGGACTAGAGGACTTAGCATGTGCATTTTTGGCCTCATAATCTCTACTCATTTCTCACTTAACGGATTAAGTGGAAATGCTGATTGGTCCATATGGTACTACAAATTAAGCTTCTTTGCTGACTGATAATGCTCATTTTTATATGTTTTAAAGGTTGGTTGTGGTGTGAAACATACATATTTACTTCCGCTAAGAGCGGGCCATATGACTTGAAAGCTTCCCTGATTTAACGTAGTTGCACTACATTCCCTTAACTATTTTAAGGAGTTGTCTATAATGTGAGTTTTTGGAAATTTTGGTGATGGAATCTGGTGGAAGAAATTGAGTTTAAATCTTGATTTGTTGCAGTTAAAATGGTTTTTAACTGTATATTTGGATTTAGCACCTTGAAAAACTCCTTAGACCCTTTGATTGTGCAGAAACTAACTATCAAACTTGCGATTCCAATAAATTACTGCCGGATTTTGACCGGAAAAACCCACCAAAAAAACTTTAAAAAATGGTGAGTATTTTAACTTCCCACTTATCAAATTTGACTTCTCCGGATTGACCGTACACAACTTCCCCGGATTGACCGTACACAACATTAATGTGCAGAAAGACGCTACATTGTAAGTTATTCTTTGAAATATTTAACACGTGTTGCATGTTTGTTTTATCGTCGAAGGTATGATATGATATGGGGATTCGCGAGTCGCAATCATATTTTAATTAGTTTTCGAAGATTCTTTCCTAAATTTGGTCAACCTTCTAATATGGTCAGAGTCGCGAAACCTCCTCGAAGCCCATCATAAATGATAAATATAAGTAGCAGCGACCCTTTGAGATAGACACTCCATTTTACAAACTCATTCTCCTCTGTGTCGTCTTCAGCCATAGACAGTGCACAGAAATCTCAACTACAATGACCAAGATGCCCCATTTTATCAGAAAACTAATGCCGCGGAGAAGGATTGCGTGTAAGAGATATGAGGCGCTGAGATCTGAGATATCTAGTCTCAACCCATCTGGGTCACATGAATTTTCAGATGAGAGAGGCATTAGCGGATTTGTCCCTCTGCGCGTTGGGAAGGAAAGAGAGCTATTCATGGTAGCTACCAGTCATATAAATCATCCTCTCATGGCCGTTTTGCTTGATTTATCAGCCGAGGAGTTGGGATTTGAACAGATCGGTGCGCTCACAGTTGAGTGCGATGTTCTCAGTTTTCAGCGCATGCTTTGTTTGATTGAAAGAGAATCTTCCAAATAATTTGTTATACCCTTCGTATGTAAAAACGAACGGGATGAGCAGCAAAGCTGCTATCATTGCCGCTGTTTGTAAAGGAAAAAAAGAGACGCTTTTATACTAGTTGATAGATCCTCTGTAACACTTCTATTTCCTACACTTGGCTACCGGGTATGTAGCTTTATTTATGCTGATATTTTCTTTAGATTGATCTCCAAGGCTGACCCTGATTTCCGCAATTAACGAGAACATTTCGCTGTTGAGGCTTGCCTTCAAAAGCCCTGATTCACTTTGAAGGTGTAATGCTATAATTATTATTTTCACTTATATAAGTGTAAGTGATTCAATTTTGATAACAAGCAATAATATAATTATTTGAGAAATAACCACATTAATAAAGCAATTAATATACTCTTATAAACCTAACTTAAAAACATATTTCCAATAACAAATGAACAAATAAATTATGATTAACATGAAGCTGACTCTGAAATAATAGCAGCATATATGTTGTTTCCCTAAGGATTGAGAAGCGGAAACAGAAACACTAATGAATTAACAGTTTTTTCCCTTATTCAATTCTTATTCAGTAATAGCTAAATAGATTACAGAGGAGATAAATGAACATCCAACAATAAATAAATAAGAAGTAAGAAGTCACATTAGAGTTAACGCAAATAGAACTTAACTAAATTGAAGTTAACTTAACTAAATTGAAACTAATTATAACAGCTAGCACACAAGGATAACATGAGGAGATTAATGCTCTCAATGTCCGTCTTACTATTACAATTATTGGCACTTATAATGCTTAAGTTCTCTCTCTGAAATTCAAATACAGTTTTTCCCAATGGTTTTGTAAAAATGTTTCCAAGTTGATCTAGTAATCCATATAAATTAAGAAATATATCTCCATTATTGACAAGCTCTTGAATGAAGTGAAAGTGTGTATCAATATGTTTGTTCTTTTTGTGAAACACATGATTTTTGGACAATGCAATGGTGGAGCTATTATCACAAAATATCACTTAATAGTCTTCTGAGCCATACTGCTTGACAAACTGCAGAAGTTGTAGTTATATACTCTGCCTCTATAGAAGATATTGAAACAATGGGTTGTTTCTACAATGCCCATGAGATCATATTTGTTCCCAAGTGAAAAGTGTATCTTGATATGTTTTTTCAATCATCTAAGATGTCTGCATATTCACTATCTGTGTACCTTGAGAGTGAGCAATCTTCAGAATTCTTGTACAATAAGCCATATTTTAGTGTCCCTGCAACATATCTTAAAAATAATTTTGCAACTTTCTAGTGGAAATCCTTAGGCGATTCCATAAATCTAGAACAAAACTAGTTGCAAACATTATGTCTAATCTAGTTGCAATGAGATACAAGAGTCTGCCAACTAGACTTTTATACAAAGTAGAATCAATCTATGGTCTATCATGTTTGCTTAGCTTAGTGCCTAGAGTAATTGGAGTGTCATTCGGTTCGTAACTGGTCATTTTAAACTTATGCAGGATGTCAGTGGAATACGCCTAGAGTAATTGGAGTGTCATTCGGTTCGTAACTGGTCATTTTAAACTTATGCAGGATGTCAGTGGAATACTTTTGTTGATAGAAAAAATACCATTTACAAATAGCTTGATATTAATTCTCAAGAAATACTTCATGAGTGCAAGATTAGTCATGTCAAATTTTGTTTTCATGGTAGCTTTGAATTATTTTAACATCAAATTACCTATATAGAAAAAATCCTCAACATTATGAAAAACAATGAGAATTTCACCTTCATTAGCCATTTTTATATAAAGAGTTGGCTCATGATTGCTTCTACAGAATACACTATTGATGAGGTAAGATTTAATTCGACTGTATAAAGGTCGGGGAACTTATTTTAAACGATACAATGATTTCTTAAACTTATATACTTTATGTTCTTGTCTTGAAACTTGAAAACCAAGTGGTTGATCCATGTAAACCTCTTCCTCCAATATGCCATTTAAAAAATCATATTTAACATCCACTTAAAAACTTGCCATTTATTTTGAGCTTGTACCACCCTCCTCCCACATCTACCCAATTAATCAACCAACAGGGGTAAACATGTGACGAGAGGCTACTATGATGGGATTCAACCTCCTATGTAACCTTAAGGAAGTGGAATCGATGGAAACAAAACAAACAAACCTTCCACATCAGCAATAGGACTCTCATGAACCATCCCAACCTCTCAGGTAACCAGCCCCTGGGTCCCACTGAGTTTTTAGACCAATTAATCCTGGGACACTCCATGATATGGGCATGCATGCATCGAGAAGGATTTGGACGCTCCCACAGTATGGTATGCCAGCGTCCAAGGACTATTTTTCCCTATGTTGTGCCAATGTCCCTGGGATTTTAGCCACTTTTTCAAACCCAGAACCTAGGTCATTGCCCAAAATTGAATGACACCTTTAGAACAGAAAGATAACAAGGGAATTGTTATCTCAAAATCAGATCCTGATAGGCTGCTGGTCAGGTTGACTCTAAGTAACTATTTCAAACCAATCTTTTGACTAAGGCTTAGCCTCCTTAGCCTGAGAGGGCTCTCTCAAAAAGGTTATTGATTTTGACTAATAATAAGATGGCTAACTCTTATGGAATAACATTAACAAATATGAAGGCTGGATAAACATTACATAAGTTTCCATTGGGCTTATGGAGTCAATCATACTTCAGTAAACAATGATACTGCCTTTACATAGAAGTCAGGGCGCTTAGCATTTAGATGTTCAGAACACAACTCACATAAAACCACAGTTCATAAACGCATACAGGAAATCAGAGCACAATCAGTGAATTCTGAGTGATTACACATCTATGCAACTGTAAAAGACATTAAGGAAAGAACAAATCACACATTCTGAACATGGAAATCCTTCATGAATCCTGAGAAGAAAAGCAGACAACTTATATTACTGAAAATGGGTCTTTACATATCACTTAATAGTCTTCTGAGCCATACTGCTTGCTAATTCTAGTAGGTCCTTTGGTCTTCCTCAAAGTAGTGCTATACAATTTTCAATTTTCAATAGTCTTAACCCTAATGGGGTTCATCAATCCATCATTTAAGATTTCAAAAAGTTTTTATTGCAAGGGAGAAATTCAACACAAGAAATATCAGTTGGGAACTAGACCACTATAAAGTTCCCTATAACACATGGTGTCCTATTTGTGAAATATTCGATAATTGTGAACCTTTAATATAAAGAAAAATTGTCATGGCACCTAACCATTGGTAGCAATGCATAGTGGCAGTAGACCTTGCATTGAAAATTTATCAAGAACTAGGAATCGCTAGCTATATTACACACCATCTATGAAATGTGCCTTACAAATATGGAGAATATTACAAGCAATTAATCTTCTCTTTTAGTCCCACTTCTCATGGTTCCCCAAAATTGGAAAATGGGTGAATAATTGGTAGGGTAATATCCTCGGAAATCCTCCAATCAAGAACAATCCAACCCTTCATCCAATTAGGACCTAGTTGTCTAGGATAGTAAATCATATTCTCTTTCACATATCTCATTATTTTTTGGGTGGATTCTGGGTGGGATGGATTTGTTTCTTAATTCCTCTTCACCTTAGGAAGCTCGTCCTTATATTTCTCTCTTCTTTGGTAAGATATGCTCTTAATTTTGTATCCAAAGAAGACTCCAAAGGTTGTGAGGGAGAGGGGGGGATTTTTATATAGTAAAGTTATGCTATGAACACCATATATTTTCTTAGGGACCTTCATCATATCCAAAGTTGTGGTGTCAAATATGACACATGGATGGTTTCCCAAAATAAATATATTTTTTTTGGACATTGAGGAACAAAAAAAAAGTCTCACTATGGAAACTTTGTCTAAAAGAGGAGTTGAAGCAACCTCATGATCTGCTCTATGTCAAAATAATAATGAGACTACGTTACACGTTTTCATAATTGTGAGTATGCAAAAAAAAATTGGGCACGAGCTATGCAATAGTTGTTGTATAGGGTTCAATGGCCTAAATCACCTATCCGTTTGTTTGAAGCATGGAATCAACATTCATTAGGTTCATTCAAAGGTAAGGATTTATTAAAAGTACTATGGTTGGCACTCCCAAAATATGTGTTGTGGAAGATTTGGTTAGCATGCAACATAGTAATATTTCAAATATCCAATCTATTCCAATAATGATAGTAGACACACCCATGTCCTAGTTAGTAGAACATATTCTCAATAAACGATCCAAACCACATTGCCCTGAAATGATGGTCTCCTATGAAGTAAGATGTGTGGCCCAATCTAACATACAACTCCAAAACTCCCCTCTACCTTGAAAAAATAGCTATTATCAAGTATCTTTATCTTCAATAAGGTTTCAAGAATAGTTAACATCTTAAGGTTCCTTTATCCTTTGTTTTGATCATGCCTCAAAACAAATCTCACTAGTGGAAAGTGTTGATGGGGTGATATTTAGCCCTAGAGATCAAGTTGAATCATCATACTCCTAGAGCCTGGGCATAACCTTAACCATTGAATTCGAGTTGTATACCCTACTTCAAGGTATTAAGTTATCTAAGAACCTCTCAGGGCATAAGATAATCATAATAGGGGATTCCAACAATATCATCATAAACCTAAATCTAGGCATCAATCCTTCATACTTGAAGCTGCAATTGATCTATAAGAGAATCAAAGATTTCTTTAGTACAAACCCATAGTTAAAATTCATTCATGTCATAAGCCATTAGACAACTCCATGGAATGTTGTGAGTGAGCGGTTCCACTCAAACCCACTTGATCCCATGATTGAAGGAAATAAAGCACATGGAGTTCAACTAAAAATAAAATTGGCAATGTCAAAACCAAATTTGGAGAGGATTATGGCATGTGAAATGATCACTAGTCATCTAGGAGTCACTAAATACCCTACAAGATTGGCTGCCATCACCCATGTTAAACATATGGGGAAGCACATTTTGATACTCAACATAGGGAAAAGTTAACTAAGGCATAAAAACTATGAAGTTATGATCATTGTGTACAATCCATGGTAAGGAATTAATAAGGTTCTAGCTTTAGGATCCTCTTCCAAATGTGTATACCTAATATATATTCTTGATATTCCTTTATGTAGTCGACTTGGAAAAAGAATTGACTTCATCATTTCATATTCAACAATCTGGTCATAATTTTCTAGGGATAACAATTAAGGGGTTAGATCTTTAGATTTTAGTAGGCATGGAAGTTTATGAAGGAAGAAAGGATATTTATACAAATCATTGAATGCATTAGTAATTAATCTCTAGGAGTGGTTCTTGGACCTTGGTCTATGCACAAAGCAGTTATTAGCTAAGCTCACGTCCACCATGGAGGTAATGATTAAGCAATGATTATTAATTTAAAGGTAAGATAATGAAAAATAACAACCTAAAAGGCCAATTAGAGAGCATGTAGCTAAAAGAAGTTCATCCTTCCATGATTGCAGCATCCATAATGTCCTTAGCCAACTTGGTGTGGTCGCATTCCATGAAACCATTTTGTGGTTCCTTACTAAATCTTGGCATAGAGGAAGTTTTATCTAGTAATAATATAGCCTAATGAATTGATATTAGATCAAATTGTCATGCAAGTTTATATATTTCTTCTATAGAGAATTTACATACAAAACTCCTTGCAACTTTATGTTTTTGTCTTGGTTAGGAAGGAATGGTTCAAAGGAGCACACAAGTTTGCACGGTAGAAAGTGGAATGAAAATGACAACCATAATTTTTGGTTGATCTATTTGTTAATGACGTAATGTAAGCATTGCTAGTCCTTTTCTTAAAAAAAAATAAACAACATGAATGAATGGAATACCTCTAAGCGTTCTTCGTTTCTTGCTTCTCACATAGAAAATTCCTTTACGAGACCTATTTCATACATTAAGAACTGAAACAAAACATCAAATCCGAGTGGTCCACTCTCAATTCCCAAGGTAGGTCGAGAATCAGAATCACGAGTAGGTTGGGGTCGAAACTTTTCTCAATTCACTGGATGTGGCATTGCACCATGGGGACTTCACTAGGGGAGAAATATCATAACATGTGGGTTCATATTGGGGGATATATATTGAGTATAAAATGACATAATATATTGGGGGATATATAGGGAGTAAAGGGTTTTTATAATGGCAGATATAAAATATAGAGGTCAAAGTTAATGAAAAAATATAAAGGGATAATTTTTTTTAATGAAAATGGAAATCTGTAATATTTAGTGAAATTAGGGGCTTTTTAAACTGGGAATTTATATTGGGTTCATATTGGTAGGGGTTAAATAATTTGATTTTTAGGGGTATTTCCAAGATGTAGTCAAATTAACGATATTGTTTAATATGCCACGAACTCACATGATATGTCAGAGGTTCATTGAGTAAAGCCATCGTGTGTTGCACGGATTATACCAATTGGCCAAGAAAGTTAGGTGGGTGTGGGGGGGGGGGAGGTGGGGTTAGACCTTGGAATAGGATGGGGGTTGGGACTTCCTCCTATTCGCCAAGTCCTTGCACCTGACTACTCTCATTTTTTATTGTCCAGTGGGGCCTACTGTGGGAGGTTAATACTCGATTGTTGAGGGTTATGTGGTATGAAAAGGGCTCGTACTACGACCTCCGACTTACTAGCTCACCCCTTTGCATTTCTTCCTAGAAGTTTGGAATTGTGTATTATGAATACTTATTCAACTCTAGAGGCTTCTTCACATTCAATGAGATATTCCAGACTCCTTTTAATAGATATTTTGCACCAGTGGATTTTTAAACTAAGGAATCTTACCCAACCTTTCCAACATAAATCAAATTCACTCTAGTGTAGAGACTTACCATGACTTGGCCATAGGTTAGGAATACATCTACTTCCCTCGACTCACTTTTCTTGTATTTACTATGGTGCAGAGCTTGAAAACTCAAAGAAATGAAATTATTGAAGTTATCCTTAACGAAGAATTCAAGAAACAATATAATGTATAGTAAAACCATTCAGGGCATAAACACAATATTTCATTCTTCTCTCCAACCTTCGTGCCCATGAGGTCTTCAAGTATGCATATATATACAATAAGGGAAAAGGAATATCTTCAATAGAACATAAATGTGTTTCTAACAAAAAAATCTCTAAAATCGACAACTAGGATTTTTTCTAGAAGCCCTTTATTAACAACTAGGATTATTGTCCCCTAGAAAGGGACACCTCTGCAAACAAAAGAACAATATTTGGCACAGATATCCCTCAAGGGACACATACGAAAATTATAGAATATATTTACATGGGAACAATTTTCTTAAGAAAACAAAAGGTGGAGTGATGTTCCTGCGTCAAACACCCTCAAAACAGAGAATTTCATGGACTCTTTCCCATGAGGTCTTTAAGAGTGTTTGCATGTTTTAAGATCTCTTCCTATTTCATCCTAACTGCTTCTTCAATTGGAAGACCCTTCCATTTAACCAAGTGCTCATAATAATTTTTGTTTCTGGTTCATTTGATGAGTTTTTGGTCATGGATCCTCTCCATCTGCAACTTATGGGTTGTAGGTAACTGAGATTCCCAACGAATCTTCTCTTTTCCATTTTGTTCTTCTTCTCCATGCTCTCTATAAGGGTATAAATCTGAAAGATTAAATAAAGGAGAAATCCCTATATGAGGGGATAACTCAATCTCATAGACATTGGTTGAGAACTTCCTCAAGACTTTGCAAGGAAAATTTTCTTTAGTTTAACTTATTATACTCCTACTTTAGGAACGTTTCCTTCCATAGATGTGCTAAAAGAAGATCACCAACCTCAAAATTTACTTCTCTCCTCTTGAGATAATCTCTTTATTTATATTTAAGGCTATTTTCTTGTAACCATTCTTTAATCGGCTCATGGATCATTTGCATAGTTGTAGTGAATTATTCTGCATCAACACTTTGAGTTTCTTCTTTCCCCAAATTTCTGAGTTTAGAAATACCTCTCAAGTGCATGCCATAAACAATCTAGAAATGACTCTTGTATGTACTTCTATTAGGAGAATCATTGTATGAAAACTCAACTTGTGGGAGCATTTGATCCCATTGTTTATTGTGTTCATAGACCAAACATCTCAAAATATTTCCCAAACTTATATTAACAACCTCTGTTTTTCCATGTTTTGGGGGATGGTGGGCTAAGTTGTAGGTTAAGCTTGTTCCCAATTTCCTCCACAATGTTCTCCAAAAATGTCCAACCCATAGACATTGCTTCAGGGTAGTCCATGTAATCTCACCACTTCTTGGAAAAAAAAAAATCAATGTGGGAAGCATCATTTGTTTTTGAACAAGGTATAATGTGCACCATTTTAGAAAACCTATCCGCTACTACAAAAACTGAGTAATTTTTCATCTGATTTTTAGCAATCTCATAACAAAATCCATACTAATTGCTTCCCAAGGCCCCTTGGGTATGGGCAGTGGCTAATATAGTCCAACATTTATTGTCTTCCCTTAGCATACTGATAAATCTTTCACCTGTGACCTATCCACAAACTTTTTAACATCAGTTCTCATACCCTGCCAAAACTAAAAAGAACTTAATTGGGCATATGTATTATCATGGTCATAATGACTCACAAGTCCTCCACTAGAGTTTCTCTTTCAGAAAGTTGTCCCTCATTGATCCTCTAGGAATGCATAACTCGTTTCCCTTAAACAAGATTTCTTCCTCAATCATGTATTCAAGCCACCAACTTCTATCTCTGGCCACACGATTTACGAGCTTCAGAAACTTCCTTGAAATTTGGATCTTCCCTATACAATTCTTGGTGATTTTCATGCCTTGAAGTGTTGACTTGTAGGTCCTGCAAAATGTGACCTCCCCTGCTCAAACCATCAACGAAATTTTTAGAACTTCCATTAATATGTTTTAGAAAAAAAAACAAAAAAATTGCATGTATTCCACCCATTTGGCATGTCTCTGGTTCATCTTGTCTTGTTTGGTTATGAATTGCAATTCATGATTATCTGTGTACAAAATAAAATACTTGGGCATAAGGTAATGTGTCCACTTCTTTAGGGATTGAATTGCTGCATAGAATTCCTTGTTATAAGTGGAATACTTTTGCTTGGTCTCGTTCAATTTTTCATTGAAATACACAATTGGCTTATCATTTTGGTTAGGAATAGCTCGAATAGTTGTTCCACTAACATTACACTTCACCTGAAAAGGATTTTGGAAATTAGGAAATACCGAAATCAGTTGCTCTATTATTTTCTTCTTCAATAATTGGAATGCCTCTTCCGCTACCAATGCCCACTTAAAAGGTTGTTGCTCATTTTTAATAGTTTCCACTAGCGGTGTAGAAATACAACTAAAGTTATAAATAAAATTTCAGTAAGAAATAACCAACCTATGGAAGCTTCTTACTTCATGGATACTTGTGGGAGAAGGCCAATCTTTAACAACTTCCACTTTTTTAGGGTACATTTTCAACCCTTTAGAATAAATCACAAATCCTAAATAAACCAATTATGTTTTAAGGAAAGAACACTTCTTTAGATTTATTAGAAGTTTTTCTTGTTGTAATTTCTTTAATACCAGTTTTAAAAATTTGATATGTTATTCCTTAGCCTTGTTGTACACAAGGATATCATCTAAACAAAGAATCACAGACTTGCTAATGAATTCCTTGAGGATTTCATTCATGAGCCTTGTTGGGTCCTTCATTTTCAGTAATTGTTTTGGAAAATTTTGACTAAGGCTTGGTTAGAGAATGATCATGGAGAAGATCACCGGGAATGGTAAGACAAGTGGTGAAAC
Organism: Pinus taeda; assembly: GCA_000404065.3. Taxonomy (NCBI): domain Eukaryota; kingdom Viridiplantae; phylum Streptophyta; class Pinopsida; order Pinales; family Pinaceae; genus Pinus; species Pinus taeda. The sequence goes on along the minus strand of APFE031317865.1, from coordinate 126,449 downwards.
CAACCAGAAGTTGAGAACATGAAAAAGGAAGCCCCGGAAAGAAGTTAGAAGCAGTTACCTTAGGACTCACAAAATCCACAAAAGGAGGACATGCATGCTGTATTTTGAAATGATCAAAGACGGTAAGGACCAAACAACTTAGATTTTTTCAAAGAGGACCAGATCAAGAGGGTGGGATCAAGGAAGAAGATATATAAAAGGATAAAGAAAATAAGTCAAAGATAGAGAAATTTTAGTGTGTGTTGAGATGTTGTCAGCATGAAACCTTAAGTTGTTTACAGCCTGTACATTGTAATTCTATGTTATGCTTATGATTTAGCCTTGATACATTTTGTAGGATCTTGCATCGTTTTGAAATTTTTTATTGTAATGTAATGGTTTTGGTTGATAATATAATGAAGTGTTGTGGGGAATGATTCAATTTCTATTTGTTGGAAGGGATGCTATTTAATTGGCCTCTTAAATTTTTTGAGATGATAGTCCTATTTATCTTGTGATGTTTACGATTGTAGAATGCTCATGTTCTAATTATTGAATGAACTTTGATGTCATTGTAATGATGGATGTAGTATTTAAGCAACGAATGATATTAATGTTAAGTCTCTCTTTTGTCTTGTTCAATGATCACTTGTCTTCTTTTGTGTCTCGGGATGCCTTAGGTGAAACACTTCTCCCTCTCAACAAAATGGAAATGTCATCAATGTGCTAAACTACAACAAAAATCTTTTTTGAAACCTAGTGTACGAACCCTGAGCCTCCATTCTATATTTTGTTCCAACAAGCCTCATAAGAGTACTAGGTGTGTTATTTAAACCAAAAGGCATAACCAACCATCCATACAAACCATCGTTTATTTTTATGTAATCTTTCACTCATCTCCTTCTCTCATTCTAATTTGACGATATCCACTCCTCAAATCTATTTTGAGAAAATATCTAACAACACTTTAAGAGAATAAATTATATCATTTGCATGAGATAAGGGAAATATATACTTGATGGTTATTTTTAATAGCTCTGAAATCAGTACACATCCTCCAACTTCCATCCTTTTTTCAACTCAAGACAGCGGGAACGACACAAGGAATCAAACTTTCTCTAATCAATCCTTTGTCCAACAACTCATAGACATGATTTTTATTTTCTTCATTCTCTTTATTTGTCATCTGGTAAGCTTCCTTATTGAGTAAACTGGTTATTGGAATTAATTCTATATGATGACTAATGCTCCTTATAGGTAGTAAGGCATTTGGAAACTCATTGATAATATCATCAACATATTCATCTAATAGTGATTGAATTTCAATAGACAACTCATTAAAATTTATATGTTAAGAATCGTCTTAGGGTTACCAATTAAAGTGAACTACACCTCTTCTTCTCACTTTACTTCTTGTAGCAGCTCCTTCCCGGTCATCATTAATATACTTGGGTTTACTTCCTCTTTGGTTCATTTCCCTGCTAGTAGTAAAAACATGTGCCTGCAATTGTCTTTTTTGAAAGAGTAGGCATTCTTCCTCCTGTCATATATAGCTCCTATATCATACTGCCAATTCCTTCCTAATAAGACATGAAAAACATGCATAAGCATGATGTCACATAGCACCTCATCCTTGTAGTTTCAAATATGGAGCTCTACCTTGCTTTGTTAATTAACCAAGATCTAATGTCCCTTTAACAACCATGTCACCTAATAAGGAGTGGGGCTTACCATCCTTTGCAACTTTAATTTCTCCACCATTTCCACAGAGACCAAATTATCTATGATACCACTATTGATAATCACTCTGCAACATTTTCCCTTGGACTTGCAAACTATTCTAAACAAGTTCCTTCCTTGGGATGGCTCTTTCTTCTCCTTTTCTCCTTTAAGTACAATCCTCTTAAACATTAGAGATTCACCCAGCTTGTTGGGTGTGTGTTATATTATTTCCACGACTAGCCCCATGCATGAAGTAGGGTTTTGCAAGGGGGTAGTAGCCCCCCTGCACGAGGTCTGAGGCAATGCCTCGAGAATTTTTTTTGGACCCTATATTAAGTGCATGGACCTACCTATGGTTTTTTGCATGGGTTTCACACATGGTTTTAGGCATGATGGTTTTCTTCCCATGGTATTTTGTAGATCCGGTCAAGGGAACTACTGTTATGTTCTGATCCAAGGTTAATAGATTGGGGTTTATGAATGCTTCGACATGTATACATATGTGTTGTAACATTGAAAAGAATATAATGAAAAATTAATTTGATAGTCCTGATTTTGGAATCCAAGGGAAATCTCTATGTATTTATTTTGTGTTTCTCACCATTGTATATTTTCTGTTTTTTAAGAATTTGTTCGCAAGTAATTTTTATATGGGGTTAAAACCTACACAACTTAAGGGTTTCCTCTTTTACTTCTATATTTGTTGCCTTGTCCTTGGATTCTACAACATGCACTCCTCTTGGATTGGCTAATTTACTTTCAAAATAGTTCCATAAAATAATATTTTCCGTTCCTCTTATGTAGCACCTAACCTCTCTGTCTCTGCCTCTGCCTCTTGGGAAAAATCTTATGCCTTTTAAATATCCTCCCCTTGGAGATTGACTACTTGAACACTCTCCTTCCTCTATCAATGCTTGAACTCTTCGCCTATTGGAAGATCCTTTCCCTATAGCTAGACTTCTTCCTCTGTTTCATTGGCTCTAATTCTTATCAAACTTTTCATCTACCTTAACTGTTTCTTGTTATGCATCCTCCACAGTCTTCAAGGGCAAGAGGCCAATTTCATCATGGATTTCATACCTTAGGACATTTATGTATCTAACCACCTTCTCCACATCTTCCTCGATGTGAATTTCTCTTATATTCACCATGTAAAATTCCTTTGTGTATTCTTTCATTGTCGTGGACTTATGCATCAAATTATGTAGCTTCGTAAACAAATTTAACTCGTAGTCCTTTCACACAAATTTCCTCTTGAATTTAGCCACCATCCTATCTAAAATTTTAATCTTCTATTTCCATTTTTTATCCGTTCTGCCTGTAATTCATCCCATCATATTCCTATATGTCTCCTTAATCTGGTCACAACGTACTTGACCTTCAGTTCCTCCTCAGCAACCTCATAATTAAATTACTTATCTAGAGTGTCGATCCAATCTAGCATCTCCTCCACATTAAGGCGCTTATCATATAGTGGCACTTCCATATTTGTCCTAGACCCAACCCTGGTAAGTATCTTCTTTATTTTTTCATCTATCTCCTCTCTTGCTAGATTTCTACCCACCTGTTCCTCAAAACTCATGCCGTCACTCTCTCTGATGTCTCCCGCATGAAGTTTTCTCTCTCGACAATTTTCACGATCTCTATTCTTGCTTGAATACACCTCAATTCCAATATTAGGTCCTCGTCCATTCCTCACTCCTTTTTGGATTCCTCCCCTAGGTGTTATAATAGTAAAACAACTCTAACAACTTCTTAATTTTTTTTACTAGTTACCAGTTTTGCATTGCTCAGAAGCTTTGATACCACTATGATGCAGTGAAAGCATGGCTAGTCCTTTTCTTAAAAAAAAAACACATACACACAACATAAACAAATGAAATAACTCTAATTTTTCTTGGTTCCTCACTTCTCACGCAAAAAATTCCTTCAAAAACCCTATTTCATCCCTTAAGAATTAAACCAAAATGTCAAATTAGAGCAGTCTACACTCATTTCCCAAGGCAAGTCGGGAGTTGCAACCATAAGTAGGTTTGGGTTGAAACTTTTATCTATTCACCGAATGTGGAATCACACCAATTATTTTGATTAGCCACACAAGTTAGTGGGGTCAGACCTTGGACTAGGTCGGGGGTTGAGACTTCCTCCTATTCGCCAAGTCCTCAGACCCAACTACTCAGGACTTAGGACTATCCGATGAGACGCGTTGTGCGAGGTCAAGAATCCACTATTGAGGGTTCTATGGTATGAAAAGGGCTTGTATTGCTGACCTCAGACCTATGATTACTAGACCACCACTCTTCACTCCCCCTAGAAGTGCTGAAAATGCAACAAGAAAATCCTAATTTAATTTTGTCCTTGAATTAAATTAAGAATAAAATTGTAATTCCACATCACAAGAAAACTTGTACAAGTTAACTAAGTTAAATTGACTTAGATGGCTCAATTAATTTGAGTTAAGGGTCTAACTTGAATCATGTATAATGTCTCCTACATTATAGGGTCCCTGGTTGAGTTTATTTTGAGTTGTAATTAATTAATTCAATTTAACTGAGTTAAAGTTAGTTAAACTAGTTCCAATTGATGGAGGAACTGGTAGGAGGTTAGACAGTGGGGTGTTGCTTCATGTGTTCAAACAGTTAACTCATGATTCACTCATAAATATCTCATGCATGTCATATATGAGAATTACCTAATTGAGATTGGAGTTTAAGGACATTGAACTATCAATTGTATAATCATTTGAATTGTACAGGAGTGCATGCAGTCAAAGGAAGGCCTATGAGGATTGCACAATTCATATTGAGGGATTTCCCTAATTAATATAGGGTTAATTCCCAAGGACATAATGCAAGGAAATAGGGACTTGGGCAAGCCAAGATTTGGTTAAGTATTGGCCCGGGCTTGTCTATGAAGCGGTGAGACAGATAGAGATAGTGCAGAGGGTGCTCAAGCTTGAGAAAATCATTGTAATCTTCTCATAGTTTTTGACTAATGCAATATACAAATAGCAAGGGTTTTTAGTTGTAGTTTTCCCTCGGAAATCGTTGTGTATTGTGTTGATTGAATTCTTTCTCTTGTATGCTTCGTGATTTCATGATCGTTTAATTTTTTTCTGTTGATGAGTAGAGTAGATTCAAGTATTTTATTTTAGCAAATTAAAATTAGCAATTTGAATCTACAAGGAATTTCTACATGGTATTAGAGCTGAAATCACACTAGAAGAGAAGAATATGAGTTTGTATTTTGCAGGTGAAATCAAATTTGCAGTATCATTCTCCAAAGCCAGTAGGATGTCATTATAAAGATTGAGACTCAAATATTTCCTTGAGGGTAGTTCGAACTATATTTCTTGGAAGCACATGATGGAGGCAGTGTTGGAAGACAATAGGCTGAAGGATTTCCTAGACAAATATATTCCTAGGCCCCCAACAATTGATGCTCAAGATTTGGCAGAGTGGAGGAAATGTGTTGCAAAGGCGAGAAGGATCATACTAGAAGGAGTTCAAGATCATATTGGCTCGAACCTCCGTGGGAAGGAAACTCCATATGTAATGTGGAAGGCCTCGACATATCTTTTTTCAAAACGACAGTGACCATAAGAAGTTGGAATTGAAGGAAAAGCTTCAGAAAATCAAGATCAAGAAGAGAGACACAATTATACCAAAGTACTTGACCAAGCTCACCTAATGTCGGGATGAGCTTGGAAGTGTTGGTTTTATAGTTGTTGAAGATGATTTGGTCAACCTAACACTTCTAGACCTTACCAAGAGCTAGCACATTTACCAGGATTCGATAAATGGGAGTGAGAAACTACTTGAGTGGGAGCATTTGTGGTCTAACTTGGTGCAATAATAGATTCGACGACACACCAGAGATGGATCCTCATCCAAGCATGATGATGAGGAAAATTGTGCCTTGGTTGGAAAGGTAAAGAAATGGAAAGGGAAGTCATCCCATTCCAAATCAAATTCTAGTCAGGCAGGAAAGAATAAGGACATGATGAAGATTAAATGTTTTCACTATCATGAGTTGGAACACTATGCCATGAATTGTTCACACAAAAAGGCCAACAATAAGCCCTCTTGAAATCTCTTGCAATATCCTCTTTACAAGATTTGATCAGCTTCTCATCACCTGTTAGAATTAAATAATTTATAAGATAAGAAGCCCTCAAGAAGCAAGCATCTTATACAAGACATAAATCATCGACAAGACAAGAAGCTCTGAGGAGGTAAGCATCCTAGATCCATCTTAACTCCGGATCTATCAAGCGTCGAGAGGGATAAAATCTCTCGAGGTGCAAACCTCTTTTTTGAATGCAAAACTTGAGGAGAGGTTTGCACCTCAAGAGTTTTGATCCCTCTTGGCTCTTGATAGATCCAAAGTTAAGATGGATCTAGGTTGGTTTCATTTGTTTGCGACTAAAGAATATCTAACGAACATATGATTAATTCTATCAATAATCACAATGAAGACTATTTGTAATTGACTATTTTAATCTAACGACCATATGATTAATTTTATCATTCTAGAATGGAATGGTGAATGTCAACTACTTCCTCTAGCAGCAACCCTCCACGGTCGCCTGCATATATAATGTAAATTTTCTAACGATACATACAAAGCTATAAGAAATAGAATCCCCATTGCCATAAAAAATAGAAATAGAATCACCATTGCCTAGATCCTACTTCTAGCAACAACCCTCCATGGTCACCTGATTCTATTTCTATAGAATGCTTGCCTCCCAGGGCTTCTTGTTGAACTTCTTGCACGGACACTTCGTGGCATAGTGTCCCAACTCGTGAAAATGAAAACATTTAATCTTCGACATATGCTTCTTATTTCCTACCCAACTAGAATTTGATTTGGAATGGCACAATTCTTCTCATCATCATGCTTGGATGATGATCCATCTCTGGTGTTCTGCCGAATCTCTTCTTGCACCAAGTCGGACCACAAACACTCCCACTCTGGTAGCTTCTCACTCTCATTTATCGAATCTTGGTATGTTGTGCTAGCTAAGGGGAAGGCCTAGAAGTGTTAGGCTGACCAGGTCATCTTCAAAAACTGTAACACCAACACTTCCAAGATCATCCTAACATTGGGTGAACTTGGTCACGTACTTTGGTATTGTGTTTCTTTTCTCCATCTTGATTTTCTGAAGCTTGTACTTTAGTGCCAGCTTCTTGTGGTCACTATTATTCTAAAACATGTATCAAAAGGCCTTCCACATTGCATATGGAGTGGAGGTTGGAGACAATATGAGCTCGAACTCCTTCTACTATGATCCTTCTCGGTGCAATAATTGAATTCAATAATTTTATGATTTAACTCATTGTTTGCACCAAGAAGCGTTTTTTATGTAATGTAATGTTTAACATTTTGACTAAGTCAAATTACATAAAAATATAAAAGAAAAAAAATAAAAGGTTAATATAACTTCGTATGGTAGAGATGTGGTAATGTAATGTTTAGCATTATGACTAAGTCAAATTACTTAAAATACAAATGAAAATAAATAAAAAGATTAATGTAATGTAAGGTAAACATTTTAGCTCTATCAAAATAAAAAACAAAAAAAAAATAAAAATAACTCTATAAAAATAAAATACAAATATTCCTTGGTATTGATCCATGATATTGAGAACCTATGGTATGCATGTGGAATATAGCCTATTTATGAAGAGAAGTTAAACCAACCTAAATTCATCTTAACTCGACCGAGTGTCTAGAAAAATCAAATCTCTTTTCACTTTAAAAAAAAATTACATCTCAAAATATTTAATCCCCTGGACCTAATAAATCAAGCATTAAAATAAATCTAAACTAATTATCTTAGCATAAACGTTCCTTCTAAAATATATTTCAAAAACTGATGACAAATAATGTCCATTTTAAAAAACTAAAAAGTGAAATCTTTCTATGTTAAAATTATGTACTTAAAAATCAAGTTGAAAACCTTTCATGATTCATTAATGTCCAAAGGAGTCCCTTTCTCTTCCCATGGAAAGTTAAATATCAGGTGGGATTGATAATGAGCGGTCTCAGAGGCAACGTGGCAGGTGGACAGCAGAGACGTTTGAAGATTTTGTGTAGAGTTTGCAACCCTCAATGCGGGGACACAATCGCGTATACTTTTGATGAAAACCCGAGGCGTGTGTCAGAGTGAAATGTTCTGCACAGTAAATCACCGACAAAATGGAAGGTTCCAGCTCGATTTACCATGGTATCCGCGCGTATGAAATAGTTCAAGAAAATGGGGTTCTCGAGGTTATAGAAGGGACCATCTCCAGGCCTGAAATTTCAAATTTGGTTGATTTTTTAAGTGAAAATTTGATGAGATTTTTTAAGCGAAAAATTGATGAGAGTATATAGTTTTCATATTTTTTATTTTGTTTTTAGTAAGTGTATTTTGTTTATTATTATATGTAAAATTATGTGGATATTTTTTTAATATTCAAAATGGCATTTTCTTGGGAATAGTTTTAAAAATAAGTAGAATGTTTTTTTTATTTGGTAGTAAATTTTAATTATAAATAAAAATGATTATCACTTTAAATTACACTAATTCAAAATTTTGTTTTTCAAATAGCAATATGTTAAGACATATTAATATTATAGCTTGTTTTGTTTAGAAGTGTGTAAATTATTCACATAAAAATGTAAAAAAAAAGAAAAAAATGGTTAAGAAAATAAATTTATTAGAAAAATTGGGATGATGAACAATTTATTTTATTATAAATTCATTATACTTGATCGGTATATGTAACAAAAAGAAAATCAATAAAAATTAATTATAAAACAAAATTTGAAAATACAAAACTTGATATTTGAAATATTGACTATTTATCTCATATAAAACTATTTAATTAAATAATAACACATAAAAACAGTTACCGATATCAAACAATGTCTAGAAAAACAACTTTGTACCTACTTTCTACAATATCAATAAGTACTGGCCCTGCCTTTAAACTTGTAAACCTACAATTAAAAATTATAACAATTAACTTAGTTTATTGGACATCAAATTTACTGATTCATTCAGACCAAATAGGTTGAAAGTCCCCAGCCCCCAACCGAGAAAAAAAAAAAACCGTTATATAGAATGTCAAAATTCTCGGGACTCCATCTCTCTAAACGCCGCCTGTTTGAGTCCTGAGTTGATGTTGACGGGGATACAGGGTCCAACGGTACCTTTAGTTATTATGACATAGTGCACCATGCAGGCAGCGCCCTTCATTGAATTCCAGATCGATGATGAGCTAGCAAGAGGCGCCATTCACTGATTTAAATTTGAAATGATAATTGACATTTTGATTAAAGTCGGAGTAGGTTTTAAAATTGTTTTTCTTTAGGCTTAGCAAAATGCTTTGAATACATTTCCTATTTCTTGGTTTATGTTATTTGGAGTGTGTTGTCTTTACAAATATTTTAGTTATCTTGAGCTCGCAAGTGAAATAATATCCAAAGGAAATAGATTTTGCCTACCAAGATTGGAGACCATCTTTGTGGTACTAGACCTACTTATTTTGAGATTGAGTTAAGAAGCTACTTTCTAGGAGGGTTTTTTATGGGATCCCAATCAACGGTTTTTTCGGGTTATATTTCAAATCATTTTATTAACATAAGAATCTTGTTCCCATTCGCTGGGACGGGCTAGAGGTGACGAGTGTCCACATTTGGCTTCATAGCCCCTTTCGCGTGATGTTTGTCCCAGCTGCTTGTACGTGTATCTTTATTGTTCTAAGATAGTGAAGATTACAAGGAGATTTATAAAGCAGGTAGCTGATTCGGCAGCGTTGACATTCTTTTAGTCGGAAAAATCCAAGCATGTTTAGGCGTGTGAGTTGAGGTGCCTATAGGAGGTCAGGAGGTACTTTAACGCTGGCCTGACATTCCTTGCAGTTGGCACAATAAATATTCCTATGGGAATGTATGACCTGGTGCTGTAGACTTTCCCGAGAGTGGTGTTTCCGAGGTCGGTTGGAACGTGGGTCCCACCGTTATTGCTTACATATTTCATAGATAGGCGAGAAAACTGTTAAGTAGGCAAGACACCTCTATAATCCACATAGGCATATGCACCCATTTGAATCTGGCATTTCCTTACATGAAGCATTTATCCAAGCAACAATGGCAACTGAGTCACAACGCCATGTGGACCAAAATAAGATGAGGCAGGTGGCAGTTTCCCCTCGGCTGACAACCTTGGGGGATGAACGTGACTTGTGGATGGAAACAGGCGTGATGCCACGAAACAATAATGAGGGGAAAAAGGGTGGCGGAAGGAAGGCTGGTAAAAAACATCATCCCATAAAAATTTATGCCCATGCGTCTATTCTCTCATTTGGTCATGACGTGCTTCTCGGTCGTATTACGAGTCTTCAAAAGAGAGCATTAGTCGGAAGGTGGCACTTTTCTGAAATTGACGAAGCCGAGATGAGGTAGTGGCTGGCTAAGAAGTGGAAAATACTGGTGTGCTATGTTCTTATGGTGGTGAAGCTCATGGGAGGATGGTATGGTTTTCACTTCTTAAGTGAATAAGACCTAAGAAAAATTGTAGAAAGACCATGGGTAAAGGACCGGGGCTTCTTGGCAATGTACACTTGGTATGTGGGTTTCAATCCCTTGAAACAATCGCCAAAGAACAAACTCATATGGGTCAAATTGTCCAGACTTACATTAGAATTTTGGACCAAGGATGTCTTTACTGACATTGAAAACGCCATCAGTAAATTCGTTTACGTTGATCCTCATTGTCTGGGAGCTAGGGATAAGAGAATCGTTTGGGTTCTAATAGAAAAAGACTTTGGTGAGGCTTTCCTGGATCACATTGAACTAAAATGAGAAAACATCAACCTCACTTAGCATTTGGATTTCTGCAGAACTCCATTCTGATGCCTCAATTGTCACCAAACCAGTCATCTAATTGCAAACTGCCCCAAAGCAAGGGGGGGATGGCGATCATCGTGGGAGCGCAAAGGGGATCATCAAAGGATGCAAAAGGAAAACAAATCGGAGTGCTTTTCTCCTTGTCCTGGTTTTGCTAACAAATCCAAAGGAATTTCTTCGAGCTCAAGTAGTTCTAGTCATACAAATCATATTTTCTAAACCTTCTCCCAGATTTATAAAAAAGACATATGTTCCTATTCCTATTCAAATTCACTCTTCATCCCCGTTGTCTAAGCAGTCTGGTTCTCATTTAGCCATTGACTCAAATTTTGGAGAAAATCCCTAAATATTTTCTTCCCATATCTTTCCTTAGATGCCGCTACAGTTGCATTATTCTATGATAGACATCCCATCAACTTCATATGCTACATACATACAAGCCTGAAGGCTTAATTCTCCAACGATGCAACCAAATTCTCCAAAAGACAAAGAAAAGGAACCTGCTCATTTCTCTCCAACATCGTGTTATAACTCTGATATGAAAATATAAGACAATAGAAATAAACCCATGAAATAAGATAGAAATGCTTCTTTATTATAAAACCCTTAAGGTAGGGCAACACCATACATTCACTCTTTAAGGAAGGAGAACACTCCACAAGCCATATGCTTGTACATACAATAATCCTTGACTATTCCTTGACATCTCTCCATGTAGAGTCTCTAGTCTCTATATAAGCCTCATACATACAATACCATGGATCATTACCATGGTTCCCTCATACCATCCAACAAATACCATGGGCCCATTACATTATTACTAACTACTTGTGGTCCCTTACATGATATGGGTTAACCACCTTATTTATTACTATGGCCCATCCCATTATTACATTATTACCTTGGGTACCTCCCTTGGTAACCCCATATTATCCCCCTAGGCATATAACATTCCACCCCCCTTAGTATGTTTCGTCCCCGAAACATGGGAAGAACACAAATAATAAGATCTACCCAAAAGAGTAGTCCACTGGTACCATGCACGTGCATCTAGCCATCCAAGAGAAAGGTGAACCCTCGATCTCGCTGGTGCCTCGCTCGCTTGAGATGGAAGTTGACCGTGGTAGCTCTTCTATGTTGATGTGTAGTAGGTGGACCTTCACTCCTTTCTATCTGTCATGTGGGGGTTGTTGTCCTTGTGGCTAATTGGTTGCCATCTTGATGATTGTTGTCTTGCGGGGTGATGTGGGTGATGATATGTTGAAGTTTTAACCCACGATATCTTTTTCTTTAATTCACCCCTTACTGGAGCCTGACTGTTATCTGGTGCATGTTGTGGTGTTTGATGTGGTGTCTTATCTTCTAATATTACTTCAACCACTGAACCCTCATCTGATGTATCAGCACCTGTAACCTTTTTTGCTTCAACCTTTGTTGTATGCCTAGGGGGATAATATGGGGTTACCAAGGGAGGTACCCAAGGTAATAATGTAATATTGGGATGGGCCATAGTAATAAATAAGGTGGTTAACCCATATCATGTAAGGGACCACAAGTAGTTAGTAATAATGTAATGGGCCCATGGTATTAGTTGGATGGTATGAGGGAACCATGGTAATGATCCAAATAACTTTGTTGACAGTGACCTTGATTTCCTCCTACAAAGGAAAACTCTTGACCTTAAATCACTTACAATACATAAGCCAAAGGGATCCGGGTCACATGTAATCAACCCAACATCTGTGGGGAATATTATTGTGAGGCACAAAAACAACAAAGGCAACATACATTTTAGAGGAAACCCTCGTCAAACACATACTACACTGACAAATTCACCATCTCCCATTGATGTTCCCATCACATCTCCTATCTCTCCCAGGGCACTTAGAGCTTGCATGCCCTCCAATAGGCTTAAATGAACTCAATCCTATCCCTGAATATAAGGAGTTTGGGGGCCCATCCAGAACTCCTCGCTCTAAGAGATCTTTTCATTTTTTCTAAATCCAACATAATTCTCATCCAAGAAAAAATGCACACTACTACTCAAACAATAGAGTATTTTATGAGGATGCTTCCCAAATGGTATATAGTGGCAACTAGTTCCAATGGTAGATCTGGCGGTCTTGCTATTTTTTTGGGACCCAAGATGGGCAAACCTAAAGGCTTTCTCATGTACGGTGGGTATTCTCCTGACTGGGTATATCAGAGGTATCCCTGGATGATCACATATTCTCAATGTGTATGCCCCCTATAAATGCAAGGAAAGGTTTTGGGATACAGTGGAGGTACCGGGGATTCTGAATGCTCCCTCTCTGATGTTTGCAGGGGATCTAAATTGTACCTTAGGCATAGAAGAACTGTGAGGACAATTTAGGGCGGCAGATAAAATGGCACAAAAGTTAAGAGAAATTATCCTTACACACAACTTAATAGATGTCTTCCCTCCCAAAATTTCTCCCATTTGGGATAATGGAAGAAGTGGTAATAAATATATAGCTAAGAGACTTGACATATTTCTTGTTCAAGAAAACATGATAGGAAAAATGGGGGGTGTCAGATCTTATATTGTCGAAAACTTCGTATCAGACCATCACCCAATCACTCTTCTTTGGCATAATTCTGATATAAGGTATGGCTTTCCTTTCAAATTCAATCGAATTTGGCTAGAAGATTCAAATTTCGATTCCCTTATCCGAGCACTCTAGAAGGAAAAAAGAAATACAAAGGAGGGTTTATCTAGCTCAGAAAGATTTATAAACAGGCTTAGATTCCTTAAAGTAGAGGTTAAAAAATGGGAAAGGAAGAAGGAGGAGGAACTAAGAAGGGATATGTCTATTATTGAGGAGGAATTAAAATCCCTGTAAAACAAAATGATTACCCATATCTTCCCCCTTATAGTAAGGGAAAAAATTCATGCTCTAGAACTAGGGAAAAAGAAAATCCTTCAAATCTAGGAAGCAACCTAGAGATTGAAAAGCAGAGCAATATGAATCAAGGAAGGAGACAAAAATACAAAGTTCTTTCACCGCTTTGAAAACCACAGGAGAAAATAAAATTAAATTTGGCAGATGATGGATGGTGAAGGGAACAGTCAAAACAAGCAATTAGATATTATAGACCTTGCGGTTTCATATTTTAAAGATGCATATAACAGAGTTGAAGTGGAGGATATGGATGCTCAGCTATGGGCAATTGAAGAATATACTCAAATGTTTAATGAAGAGGACAATGAGGAGTTGTTTAAGGAGGTTAAGAGGAGGAACTGGTCCAAGCAATAAAATCAATGAAAGGAGATAAGAGTCCGGTCTAGATGGATGGATAGTATAATTTTTTGCTTATTTCATAGACATATTTCAGGAGGACTTGATACAAATGGTGGAGGAATCTAGGATGAAAGGCTTCATTCATCCACATCTAAATTCCACATATATCTCCCTTATCCCAAAGAAATCAGAGATTGAAACTTTTGTGGACTATCGTCCAATATCACTATGTAATATAACATATAAAATTATCTCCAAGATCATAGCCAACAGATTGAAGGCTACTCTATCTAAATTCATCTCTCCTGAGCAATATAGTTTTTTTAAATAATAGAATAATCCATGATGTAGTGGCGGTTGCACAGGAATGTATGCGCAGTATTAAGTCGAAAAAGATGAATGTAGCAGTGATGAAGGTTGACTTAAAAAAAGCTTATGATTGCTTAGATTGGGGATACCTAAGAATGGTAGTATTTAAAATTGGCATAAACCCAAATATGGTTGAATGGAGCATGGGGTGCATGTCTTCAGTTCGCTATGTAGTTATAATCAATGGATTCCCATCCAATTTTATTGCTGCTAGTAGAGGACTGAGACAAGGAAGTGCATTATCCCCTCTTCTTTTTATCCTGGCAATGGATGGCTTAAGTTTAAAAACTAAAAAAGTTGTGTCCATTGGAGAATTTGAAGCATTGAAAATCAGCAGTCGTGTCACAGTTTCACATAGTTTCTTTGTTGATGATATTATGTTGATGGGGAATATAAACAAGATTAAATGGTTTTGTATTTCCCAAATCATAAAAATGTTTGGGACAACCACAAGACTGTTTCAAAATAAATAGAAGTCCATTATTGGAGGAAAAAGGCTATGATGTTGTCTTCAATAAAGGAAAGGCATTCCTAAGACACATAGCCATGGTTCAGACCCAGAGGATAGGGATTCGGGTGAAGAATCTCTATAAATTAGAGGTAGATGATTATGCAACATTGAGTACAAAACCATAATTGCTGCAAAGCCAAGACATTAGTGAGTTGTGGCACAGGCGGTTAGGCCATTTGCATCATGGGGCTTTGAAGATGATGTAGGAGATATCTACAAGACTTCCCAAACGTAAACTTGAGCAAGTTGGAACATGCAATGGTTGTACCTTCGGAAAGTACACCAAGTCTTCCAACTTTCATGATTGAGACAGTCAAGCAGAGGTTATCTTAAAGCAAGTTCATACTGATTTGTGTGGACCATTCTTGACGACATCCACAGTGAAGCAAAGGTATTATGTGATTTCCATTGATGACTATTCTCGTAAATGGTGGATTTATTTCATGCAGAAGAAGGACCAAACTTTCATAATTTTTTGTGAGTTCAAATATTTGGTTGAGAAAGAGTTAGGTGTTGAGGGATTAAATCCGCTAGGGTTTTGGGTCAACACCCTAGCAGAGCGGGGGTTATCTACAATAAAAAACAAGCATTCCACACAGCCATGATACTTAAATAAGAAAACTACGCAAAGAGAGGTGCACCTGGGGGTCCTTCGTTCAGGTAGATCAAGCCAGGGTCCAAACCCTCTTGGAGCTCCTCTCGATTCTTGAACCTGCAAAACAACCAATTCAAAGGAGCATAGCAATATATAGAAAAAGTATCATATAGAAAACAACTTCATAACTTATTGAAAAATGGTTAGTTATACATGGAAATAACTATTCATATGCAAGCCATAACAACAACATCATAAGCATGAAGAAGATTGATTTCGGTTACAAGACAAATGTTTCTTTATTGCAGATAACTAAAACAAAGCAAGGAATGATATCACCTGAATCTTCCTCTTGCAGGCTCCAAGCGGAACCATCCTCTAGATCCGTCCAATCCCTAGTCTTCAAAAGGCTCCTTCCATGACTCACACAAAGATATCTCAACTAGTGAAATGACAGCATAACTCAAGGAAACAAGGATTTCCTGTAGTGGGGGAAGTGATGGAAGCACAGGGATCTCCAGACCTGATCAGGGATAATCTCAGTAGAGTAATTCTCTCTATTCTCTCCTCCTCAAGGCCTTCCCATTAAAGCATTTTTATACTTCTCCCAAAGTAGTTTTTTAGTTGGGAATTCGTTGGGAACAGTTGGGCCATAGGCACTAATAGGTAATCAATAGGTAAAACCCGTGATATCACCCGAAATTAAGGAGATTTAATTTTGTTAAGTGTTTTAAGACATATACGTGGGTTGGGTATATACAAACCCGCGTACACATGCATTTAGCTCACGACAATGTCGTGTACAGGGAGTAAAACATTGTTTTTTAAGTATTTGGACCAAGTCTAGAAGGAGGGATTATGATAGGCCATAAATACAGCATCACAAATATCAAGGGTGATATTTGGAGCTATAACAGATGCCCCCTAATATATGAGGTCAGAAGGGGTACATGATGGCCGAAATGTATTAAGTACATGGAAAGGAAACCTGTCAAAAACTGAGAAGGACTTCACCAGATTTTAGCCTACCAAGCCACAAAAGGAGATCAGAAAGAAACGTTGTCTGAGGCAGGCATACCCATGCTCCGAGAAAGTAAAGCATGTCCGCATATGAAGTACAAGCGAATCCACTAAGTATACAAGTCTAGAAGACTGGAAATACATAATGGATCATCTGATCACGATCAAACAAGTACATGTCTAAATATCATACATAAGAATGTCAATGATGCTGAAAGGTGAAGTTGATCACTGATATCAAAGGCTGATCCCAAAAGTACCAAATGAACATGATGGAATAAGATGGTACTACACTGCAAACTTAGGTACCAGCATATATAATGTCGCCATGAATGGCTGCAACATATAAGGTGAAATGGTATCAACTAGCAACAACAAGAGCAACTGTTAAGTGAACCAATGAATGCTGATGCAACCTGAGGTCTTCACCGATCACCGTGGTTTCTACATAATGGGAATGAATGAGTTGAAGTCGACCATGTGAGAAATCGTTTGATTACTAGTTATTGATGTATACCATTAACAAACGTGAGACTACTCACTGATAATGATAATGAGAGTCAAGGTACCCCAGTACAATCTAAACAAGTGCGAATAAATGATCTAAAGTCAAACAACTGGAAGAATCTATCGATCAGGAGACAATGATGGTTTCCCATTGTCGATAGTGAAGGATCTGCCACTAATGACTACAAACCCCAAGGTACTGCCAAATGGACTCTAGACCTTTGCCCCAGAGCAATGAGTCGTAGTCGATGGGGAAAGATCCACTAGAAGGAAGGCATTAACGCATCCTTCATCAATCTAGCATGAGTGTAACCTGCAGGCCAATAATGTGGAAGGAATCAGATGAAAAAGATGTAGTAA
The DNA here is from genome assembly GCA_000404065.3 of Pinus taeda. Lineage (NCBI taxonomy): Eukaryota > Viridiplantae > Streptophyta > Pinopsida > Pinales > Pinaceae > Pinus > Pinus taeda. The sequence goes on along the minus strand of APFE031317865.1, from coordinate 109,222 downwards.
CCCAACCGAAGCACGTTTTTGGCATACGCAAGATGTGGCTAGCGCATGACAGAAACCCTCTAAACCAACCAATAATGAATGTTGACATAGAGGCGAGGTATCCACCAATAGGGTCAAATGGAAACCAAGGTATTGCACGAATCTCAATGTGTGATAATGTAAGTTGACGTTCAACACAAGGAAAACCACTCAGTCAAATACCCATGATACTGATTAATGCTGAGCACAAGGTGACCTATCAATAATGAAAATAGGGCCAGGGTGCAGCTCTAGGCCTGTCCTCAGAGCAAGATGTCATCGTCGATAAGGACAAGACCCGCTAGCAAGAAGTCAATGGAGACCTTCTCAAACCGGCACGAGTAAAGGACCAATATAATTGATGTGATGATAGAAAAGACACTGACAACCAGGGATGGCCGACTAAAAAATGAGTCAAGGGACACCACAGAGAGGCTGACTCAGGCTAACTTCCCTTGAACAAAAGCACGACTCAAATGATGACTTTGTTGCCACATATGATAACTTTGTATAAGCTCATCACGCAGGAGGCATGAACGAACTCTCCATATGATTGGAAGAGATAATCAATCAGAGGAGGACTGACTCAATAACAAGGTTAAGGCATACCTAAGCCAAACTAGATCCCACCCAAATGGAGGAGACTTCGTTTGAGTGCTTTGTTCAAGGGCGACACGACTCTAGCTGCCAACAATAAATGAAAATATTGTCCCGTTTCCGCTCTTTTTTGGAATATATAATTTTTTTGTCTTTTCAGAAAAAATACAGTGGAAAGAATGAGTGTCGGTGAAACAGATGATCTAGTTCCTAGGATTGAACAATCCTATGTTCAATGCAGGGAGGCAAAAACTGGTCAAAGACACTCGAAGGTGTGTTCCTTCCACGGGTCATAGTGTGTCAAGTTGCAGAAGTCAAGTGGATGCAAGTTTGATTTTGTAGACGTCATGGTCAAAATTTGGCTTAAACATGAGTCCAAGTGAAGCGGGCTCAAGGCCAAAAGGTGCAAATAGTCAATATGCAATGCAGGAGTACAACTCAACATGAAGGAGCCTCTATTGTATAAGGCTAGAACGAAGAGAAGAAGCAAAGAGGAATGAGTATTCATCGCATAAGTCATGGCGGGACTAAAGAGGACTCCCGAGCCTAGGGACAAAAAATCAGCATGAGTGCCAAGTGACAACAAGGTACTAACTAGGGCACCCATGATAAGGTAGGCTCTACCACACAAGTCATGATATTTCTAAGCAATTAGAAGGTTCTACACAATAACTTGGCGGGGTCGATCCTAAGGTCAAAATGGGAAAGGAAACTGATAAGTGCACAATGCAGGTGGAAAAACCTAACCTATATGCCAGTTTCGATAACCAATATCTGTCATAATAGACCAACCATAAAAATTTCCAAAGGATAAATCTTCCAAGTTTTGTATACACTAGACAAGAAGTTAATACATCCCACATAAAAACTTCATATAAAATGTTGTGTTATAGAATACAAAACTTGAAAATGTGTACCTTATATATATATAATATGGTACAAGGAAACACGCAACCTTGTGGCTTATGCATAATAGTTCTTCTAGACAAACCACTTGCAGGGATCAGGCTAAGCACTCCTTTGGTAGTCAAAACTCATGGCTTCAAAGAGTTCCTCCTGTGAAGTCAAATCAAGTTTTGAGAAATCATGAGAACTACAAATATTAAAAGAGGGAATTAAGGGATTCCATGTCCCTATAGGAAGAATCTCTCAATCAACTGCCGCGACCAAGTCCCAAGAACGAGAATAATAAGTCAAAGGATCCTTCTCAAAAGCAATTGAACATTGAGGATTGAATGCCACATAATTGACCCATGGCGGGGTAGAGTTTACTTGAACACTTGGAACAAACCAAGGGGTATTCTGCAGTAAGGTCGAATTAGGGTGGTGATTATTAGATGCAAGCTAATCAATAGTGACCATATTCCCTTTATGAGGAAAGCACATCACTCAAAAGAGTGAAGACACCACAGAATTCATAGCATAGACATAATCACGCCCAAGTAGCATATTAAAGTCTAAAGGGCTATCAACCACCATCATATTGATCAAGACAGTCTTCCTACCTAAAGTAATAGGCAATTGAGGAAGAAAACCCATAGATTCACCAGGTCTTCTATCATAGGCTAACAACTGACTCTGAGCCGTCAGCAACTTTTGGGAACCCAAATCTTTCCAAGTCAAAGAGGATATAATACTTGTGGAGGATCCTTCATCCACCATACATCGATAGACATTTGTGGAATTAATTCTGACCTTTATTTGGAAAGGTGCAGTGGAAGGAAGACGAGGCTCGACAAGACTATCCCAATCAAAGGAGGCACTCCTAGAACTTGGAGGGGGAACATTCGAAGAAATTGGAATGCCCCCTATACCAGAAGACTATGTACTAGAGATCAAATAGACTCTTTTGTTAGGCACTTCACCCCCTAAAAGAGGAGTGTAATCAGCCAGGGATTGTACTGGCTCAACCACATTGTTAACCAATGGTTGATGGGATTGATGAGAAACCATATTAGATGTAGGAGTAGAAGAACTTTCAGACTCGGCCATATCCTTTGTACCTCTGGAATACCAGGGCATAAATGAGTAAGATGGTCTCCCTTGCATATCTTACAAGGGAACTTAGGTTTAAAACTTCTACGTCCAGGTTTCTTATCAACCTTCATTCTGCCAACATGACTAGTAGTGGTTTGCGGAGAGTCCTGAACATGACTTGCAGAGGTTGGTGACTCTTTGCTAGTATGACTTGCAGTGATTAGGCTTATGCCCCCAGCATGACTTGCAGCGATTGAAGGTTCATCTCCAACATGACTAGCAGAGGTTGATGATGAACTACTAGTATGACTTGCAGTGACTATACTTGTGCCCCCAGCATGACTTGCAGTGGCTGAAGGTTCATCTCCAACATGACTAGCAGAGGTTGATGATGAACTGCTAGTATGACTTGCAGTGACTAGACTTTTGCCCCCAGCATGACTTGCACCGGCTGAAGGATCATCTTCAACATGGCTTGCAGAGGTTGATGATGAATGGATAGAATTATTCTTCTTCTTCATCTTCCTCTTTCTCCTCTTTTTAAATTTCTTATTACAAGAAGGAGGAGAAAGAAGAATCCTAGATTTCTCTTTGAAAAAGGATGAACGATTAACATCCATGTGATGCCCTTGAAATAAAGCATTCATCTGAGAAGCTTCAAGAGAATTAGGAATATTCGGATGGACCACAACCAAACTAGTAGTCCAACATTCAATCCAGGAATATTCAAAGTGGCCATCAAGGGAGTACCAACATTTCCAAGGAAAGGAAAAGCACAAGGATCCCCTTTTGGGAGGGTACCTTGGTTGGTTTCCATAGAAAAATAGGCCATATCTAACTGATTCGCAGACCCTTCCCTTACGAGAATGTACAATTAAATTTTCAAGGAAGATAGACACACAACCAAGACCTTTGCCCTTGAGGAGGCAACTCTGCAACTTCAGAAAGAATGAACCAAATCCTTTCAAGATCAGCAGAGTGGTAAGTCAATCACTTAGAATACAAAGTCCAAAAGTGACTAGACAAAAATACCTAAAGCCAACTATATATAAGGAGCAAAGAGAACCCAACTATAAAGTCCCTAGATATACAACCAATCAAGCAACTTCCAAGTATTTCCGCTCCGGGTAATTAGGACTGGACACCAAAATACAAGAAAGTGAAGTAGGGGCCTCCCGAAGATAGTCTGGGATAATGACAGCCCAGGCCTACCAACGAAGGTATCAGAGGAAGTTACACTGACCTCCAAACAACATCCTGTGCCGGTACAAGCCACCAAGTTTCGCAAGGGCGCCCTCCAGAAGTATTGCTAAGAGTGATACAACGTTGACCTCATGTGCCACGGGATTTCCCATCATAGCCACCTACATAGATCCCTAGGATAAGCAACCAAGGTTACCAACTCGTGTCAGAAGCCAAGCGGAACAGTCTTGAGGTAATATCCGACAAGTAGGAGAGGGGGTATCTCTCTTCCTTATCTTCAAAAACCCTCGTGCTTAACTCCCAGATCCGGAGCTTTCTTGGTCCCCTTAACACTATTGGATTTGCACTCATAATTCAAACTTCTATGTTTGATAGTTTAGAGTGACCTTGGAGAGTTTACTTTCCTCTCGCCTAATCCAAGGCCCTAAATAACCTAAAACTTGTTGGCGTACTTATTGACAATATAAAAAGTTCTAGTTTATTTTAATTAACGCTTGATTTTAAAGGTTGTTCTTTTAAGTCAAAGGTATGGGAGTGAAACTGATGATGTGTGTACGCATCAACCTAAATCAAAGGAAAAGTAACTACATGAATGCAATCATATTTCTTTCGATGAAAAGCAACTTCTACTTGGGCTCTAAGAAACACCTAGAAAGCAAAAAAAAATTCCTTTTGTTTTCTTGCAACATACTTCACAAAAGCAAAAAATAAATGCTTTAACAATGCAAAATTATCCTAATGCAAGCTGTAATGAAGATGCAAGAAACTTAAGATTACTCTAAAGAAAAGAATGAAAGCAAATTGTTTATCACTTCTAATTATCCACCTTAGATATTTAGATAGAATATAAGTTCCTAATGCTCATTTTCGTCCAAACACTAAAAGAAAATCTTAAGACAAACAAAATGCACTTTCCCTTGCAAAAAGTAACCAAATCAAAACAAGGCAAAAGAAAGCAAAAACCAAGTTTTTAAGAAGTTTTCTTTTTCAAAACAGGAAAAAAAAACAACTTTTCAAAAGTGATCCAAATACTATTGAATATTTTAAGACCGAAAAATAGGCAACAAAACACTTTGCAAGTTATCAACTCAATATGTGTGAAAACTCAACAAAACAGGTGTTTCAAGATGCCCTGAACGACTAAAAAGTAGCAAAAAGAGCTTGGTGACAATGATCAAAATACCAAGAAAGACAACTTTCAAAATCGTCAACCAACAACTTTCAAAAAGCTTGAAAAGCAAATGGCCACAACATGTAGTTTTGACACAAAGCAAGAAGATCACAAAGATAAAGTTTGCCACAAAGATTGAAATTAATCTTTCTGCTCTGGAAGACCAGAACAACCAAGATTCTCAGAAAGAAATCTCGTGTGTTCAAACACAAATGATGATACTTGCAACAAAACAAAACAAGACCAAAATTTTCCACAACAGGAGAGAATTTGAAACCATTAACTTACTGCAAAACTAAAGACCGACAACCAAACTTGACTGCTCATGAAACACTCAGACCAGTAAACAGATCTTCTGAAAAAGAAATATTTGCAAAAGCCTTGGAAAATTAGGGTATACGCAACTGTGTCAATACACAGTTGCGTGTATACGCGATTTAGCCCAAAGAAACCTACATATACGCAAGTTAATATGGGGAAACTTGTGTACATACGCTACTGTAACCTGACAAAATTGCGTATATAATAGTTCACAAGAAAAAGAAAAAAATAGGTTTGAAGAAACTGCTTAGACTTAAAGTCTGAGTTCCTACAGGAACAGACAACTCAGTTATAGAAAGAAAATCAATGGCTAAGCCCTAATTGGTTTAAATTAACCCAAACTAGGAACATGAATATTGTTGTCCCCATTGGAGTCACTAATTTCGTTGAGGGATTAAATCCCCTAGGGTTTTGGGTCAACACCCTAGCAGAGCGGGGGTTAATTGAAGCCTTTTTATACTTCTCCCAAAGTAATTTTTTAGTTAGGAATTCGTTGGAAACAGTTGGGCCACAGGCACTAATTGGTAATCAACAGGTAAAACCTGTGATCTCTGCCCAAAATTGAGGAGATTTAATTTTTTGAAGTGTTTTAAGACATATATGCGGGTTGAGTATACACAGACCCGCATACACACGCGTTTAGCTCAGGCAATGTCGCATACAGGGAGTAAAACACTGTTTTTTAAGTATTTGGACCAAGTCTGGAAGGAGGGGTTGCCCTATGCCATAAATGCAACATCACAAATATCAAGGTTGAGATTTGGAGCTATAAAATTAGGGAAGAAGATCAAGGCCTTGAGAAGCAACAACAGTGGAGAATATGTCTCTCAAGATTTTAAGGACTTCTGTGCAGCGGAAGTAATTAAACAAGAGTTGACGGCACCTCATAACCCTCAGCAGAATGGGGTGGCCGAGAGGAAGAACAGAACTATTGTAGGGGCAGCACGGGCAATGCAACATGACCATGGCCTACCACTTCACTTGTGGGCTCATGCATGCAACACAATGGTCTATTTGTAGGATAGAAGCCCGCATCACATACTTGGGATGAAGACACCATAGGAAGCTTTCTCCAGTAAGAGACCAGATGTGGGTCACTTCAGGATATTTGGCTCATCGGTATATTTCCATGTGACAAAGGATGCACAAAAAAAGCTTGAGCTGACACTAGAGTTGGGGATATTTGTGGGATACACTAATACACCTTACAACTATTGGATGTACTTGTCTACCAGTCGGAGGACAGTGGTTCGCAGAGATCTCAAGTTTGATGAGCAGAAATCCATGTGAGTTTCCCTTGAGAGGGAGCTTCAACTACAGGTTGTCGAGGAACTGTTGGTTCCTAAGGAGGAGGAGCCTCAAATTGATGCAAAGTAGCTACATGTAGAGGTTCCAGGAGTGGAGACATCCACTCAAGCAGAGTCTTCCAGAGATGGACGGAAGTGCACAAAATACGTTGAAAGTTTGTTGGAGGATGCAAGAGAGGATGTGGGAGCACCATCTTCTTAGTGTAGAGAGAGGAGGTCACCTGAGAGGTACACTAGATACATGGCCCTTGCTGGGGAATGTGTTGAGAGCGAGCCATCTTCCTTTGAGGAAGCAGTGCAGCAGCCGATTTGGGTTGATGTTATGGTGGAAGAGTATGACTCCATAGTTCGTAACAATGTTTGGGACATGTTTCTGAAACCGAAGAACAAGTCAGTTGTGATTTCCTGTTGGCTTTACAAGGTAAAAAAAGCTGTTATTGGTAGTGGATAAGCATAAGGAAAGATCTGTTGCCTGTGGCTCTTCATAGGCAAGGAGGATCATGTTGCTCTAGTATATTTCAACAGAGAAGCAAGATGCTGACATTTTGCCAAAGGCATTGTCAAAGTGTAAATTCGATTTCCATAGAGATAGGATCAAGTTGGCAGATAATCCCTTTCTTGTTGAGAGGGAGTGTTGAAATATGGCAACAAGAATATTCCAATTTAATTTTTCCTTGAATTAAATTGTGAATGAAAATCAAAATTATTCTTAACATCTACTTGGACATAATTAATTAATTTATTTTAAATTAATTAGTTGGAGAAATTCAAGTTAGATGTCCTTCTGAAGTCATGCAAGAGTTATCCCTTAAATTAAGGAGATAAGATTGAGTTATATTTGAGTTGTAATTAGTTAACTCAATTTATTGAGTTAAGTCCACTTAAATTAGTTCCAAACTGTTTGAGGAGCTAATAGTGAGTTAACAGTCAGTTGATGCATTAATGCACTCAACTAGTGCTACTCCAGTAATTGAAGATTCCTTCATTAGAAACTCATGGATGTCTATTCTGAGAAAGACCCAGTTGAGATAAATATTCAAGGACAATTACTATCAGTTGCATGTGTTTTCTCATGGAGAAAACTCATGCATGCAGTCAAGGATTCATCCTTAAGGTTTGCGCAGTTTTCAAAGCTTGATTTTCCACTTGGTAAAAGGCTAATCATCCACAAGGAATAGCGCAAGGAAATAAGAGCTTGGAGGGCAGAGAGGAAGGCTGGAGAGAAGCCAAGATTTCCTCTGAGCATCTGTGAGGATTGTCCTAAGAGCTGGCTAGCTATGAGAGCTAAGGCTTTGTATAATTCCTATGTATTTCCATCATATATGATAATACAATAGTGTGGGGTTTTATCTAAGGATTTCCCCAAATTATTTTCATGTGTATTATGCGATTGATTCTTCTTCTTCTGGTTATATTGTTTAGCTCAATCTTTAAGCTTCTACAAATTGATAGTAGAAGTAGGTTATCATATTCTTCTTTAATTTATATTGCATCATCGGGTTAACCTATCACAGATTTTCTACAGGGCTCACCATTATTCTTTGTACTCGGTTATCTCGGCGTGTATGGGTATACCTCCCATGCCTCATTTGAGATCATGTACTCCAACATAAAAGGAGACTTCTATCAGTTTAGTAGGGGTCTCGCCCCCTCTATTTTTGTCCTTCCTTGCATTGCTTCAGTTGCCTCTCTCTCTCTCTCTCTCTCTATAAATCCCCTTTGGTGTCTCGTCGAAGTGTAACCTACAATGTATTCCAGTCATACGATTTGCTCCTAACACTCATATGTTCGGAGGAAATTGGTTATCACCAAAAAATGATCACCTACCCATTTCTAACTAGGTGGATCGAAATCACCATGTAGGATTAATTGTACCATAGTAAAATCACTTTCACCATGGGAAATAATTTATTAAACCATTTTTATTGAAAAAATGATTAAAATTAAAAAAAAAAAACTAATGAGAATAATTGAATAAAAATCATCATTTATTTAATTTTCACTAGCAAATAGTTATTAAATCATTGTTTGATAATTATTCCTTATCACATTTGACTAAATCCCTTAAGAATAATTAAATAAATCACTATTTATTTATTATTCCTTAATTATATTATTGGAATAATTTTTAAATCACTATTTAATAATTATTTGAATTTCACACCATTCTCAATCCTCGTGAAATAATTAATAAATCATTTTATTTGTTGATTATTTTTAAATAAAGATATTTGATCATTTTGAATATCTTTTCCCTCTCAAATAAATATAATAAAGTATTCTTAACAGTTAGATCTTGATTTGGTCAATATTCTTTTATTATTCTCCATTTTCAATATTAACTCAATACTTGTTATAGATAGGAGAGTTTTCCATTCATTTTTCACCATGATCCTTATCATCGTCACTATTATCGTCTTTTTTCACTTCAAATCCTAGTTGAGTTCTACACATTGTTTTCTTTCTTTCACATGTTAAGAGAGAGAATAGATTACTGAGACATTAAGGACATCAAAGGACCCATCCCACAGAGGGGGATTAGTATACCATTGTGTAGATATGCTTCACCAAGTTTTCTCAATAAAGATTTATTATTCCCATTTTAGTTATTACATTATATATTTATTGTTGTTTGTTGTTTTGGATCGCATCTGTCATTTTTTTGTAGGTTGTTCTAGTCTTATTATTGCAGATATGTAGTGTAAGCAACCAAAAATTGTTGGTAGGGTCACATGTCACCAGTGACTTAAGTGAGATATTTTTGGTACACCTTCCAAGAAATTTCATACTAACATTGAGCCCAAAAACAGAGAAGGTGCAGAGCTCATACATCAATGAATTATGACATATAATACTTAGCCATTTTCATCATGGCACTTTGAAGATCATGCAACATATTCTACAAGACTTCCCAAAGGAGCACTGGAGCAATAGGATACATGAAAAGGGTGTACTCTGGGGAAGTATACAAAGCCAACTTAAATGATTGGGATAGAAAAGCACAAGAAATCCTCGAAATAGTTCACTTTGATGTGTGGACCTTTCAAGGCCGCCTGCACTGCTAAGGCGCACATGTATCATGTAATATTTGTAGATGATTTCTCACGGAAGTGTTGGATCTTCTTCATGCAAAAGAAAGACCAGATATTCTCCAAGTTTTTTGGATTTAAAGCACTTGTTGAGAAAGGGACTAGTAGGAAAGTGAAGGCTCTCAGGATAAATAATGAAGGAGAATATTTGTTGAATGAGTTCAAGAACTTTTGTGAAAAACAAGGCATTTGATGGGATTCGACATCACCTCAAAACTCACAACGGAATGGGGTGCCTGAGAGAAAGAACACAAATATTATGGGAGTTGCATGTGCCATGTTGCATGACCAGAGTCTACAATTGCACTTCTGGGCTGAAGCATGCAACAAAATTATTTATTTGTAGAACAGGAGTCCTCATCAGATTCCTGACATGAGTACACAAGAGGAAGATTTTTTAGGGAAGAAACTAGATGTGTCACACTTAAGGATATTTGGATCATCAATTTACTGTCATGTTTATATGGACTCAAGGAAAAATATAGAGCCTAGAGCTGAGTTGGGCATATTTGTGGGGTACACTGAAACACCTCACAACTATCATGTGTACATTCCATCTCTTAGGATGACAATTGTTAGGAGAGATATAAAATTTGATGAGGAGAAGGAAATGATGTGTTCTCTTGAGAGGGAGATTCAATTGCATTCAGTTGAGGAGATTTTTGCTCCAAATTAAGAACCCCAGGAAGTTGTGGAGTAACCACAAGCAGAGTAGCGGAGAGTGGAGACACCCACTAAAGCAAAGACATCCACAGATGGAAAGAAGTGCACAAGGTAAGATGACATCTTATTGCATGGTGTTATAGAGAATGTGGTAGAACCCACATCACAACATAGGTAGAGGAGATCACTAGATCGGTACACTCGCTACATGGCCATGATGAGTGACCTTGTGGAGTCTGAGCCATCCTCATTTGAGGAAGAAGTGCAGCAACCAGTATGGGTTGATGCCAAGGTAGAGGAATATGATTCCATTATCATGAATTATGTTTGCAAAGTGGTCCCAAGGCCAGAGGACAAGTCAGTGGAGGGTTCTAGCTAGATCTACAAGGTGAAGAAAGCAACAGATGGAAGCATTGAGAAACACAAGGCCAAATTTATGCCTAAGGGGTTCTCTCAGGTGGAGGGAATTAACTATGAGGAGACCTTTGCTCCAGTAGCAAGGTACTCTTCAATCAGAACAATTCTAGCACTTGTAGTGCAGATGTAATGGAAGATCCATCAGATGGACGTCAAGACAACATTCCTCAATGGAGTGATTGAAGAGGAGGTTTACATTGATGTAACACCCCCTCTTAGGTCTACCCAAAGTAACCATGCCAACTGGGGTAAACATGAGGAGCGATTCTAATACAATCATATTCGACCTCCTATGTATCCTTAAGGAAGTGGAATCAATGGAACATCACATGCAGTCATCCAACATCATCAACAGAACTCTTAAGGGACAAGTCAACCACTGAAACAGCTTGTCCCTGGGTCCCACTGCTCCTCTGTAGTTCTTTGCCATATTCACTCTCATGCTATAGGCAAGGGAACATCCAGTAATCTAAAGCCGTTCTCACAAGCCTGCCTTCCAGCGACTATAGACCAAAATTTCCAGTGTTGTGCCAGCGGCCCCGATATTTAAGCCACATTTCTAGACCACATTCTTGGCCTCTACCCATAACTTGTTGTAACTTCCATAATTCATTAAAAACATAATAAAAATGTTGATCAATCAAAAATCAACCTCGGGACTAGGCTAAGCATCCCCAACCGGAACTAAAATTCTGTCAAACACTTGGCATCAAAGCAACCTACAGGTCTAGGGTACAAGAAAAAGCATAAATGACTAAAACAACTTATGAAACATAACCAGAAGGATCTCCTCATTCTCCATTGAACTACTACAACATCAATTAGGTCTTGCATCCATCCATTTAACAACTACAAGTAAATATATGAAATAACCATGACATGAACCAGTCATTCAACCATGCTTATAACTGGCATAAAACCATATAAATATCAGAGATATGGCAACCATTAAATCCACATATAAATCAATGCAAGAGTAAGAGAATTTAGATTTTATTAATCATAGGAAAATTCAACCAGGTTCGGGACTTCCACGTACCACCCAACCATAGACATCGTTGAAACAAATCTCCCTTTCAGTCAGTCACCCTCGTGCCATATTCCAAGCATGAATGTGGGATCTCATATAATAATCAATACGAGAACAACCAAGGGAATCCAGAGGTTAAACCACCTCCACCCTCATCAAACCGTGATCATACCACAACCAGTGCTCTGATCACAACTGAACAGGACTTGGAATGCCATCCAGAATCCATTGCTATCCTTGAGGAATTTTCCATCTCATTGCCTCTCAAGCTTTACCTCAATCCAAACCTCGATCACTAGGACCTAAATCGAGATTGCTCCCTCAGGCTTTACCATGTATCCCACCAAAACAAGTCAAGGGATTCCAGGGCCTTTGGGAATGAACCTTGAGACCACCTCTGCCCTGGATTCCAAAATCCATTTGCTAAACCAAAGCTAAAAGCATGAAATAAACATCCCAACATACCATGGGATTTGGAAAAAGGCTAGACTAGGTTGAAATCCACTGTCATAACCCGACAAAATCATGCCACTGACAACAAGAGAACCATACACCACATGCAACGTAATGCATGTCCAAACCAACTAGGAAATCACACATGCAAAAGGTTACGTGCAATTATTCCCGTTGATGTTGCTTGAGTCCTACTTTCCTTTCATTTATCCTTGCTTGCTTTTCCTTTCCTTTCCTTGCTTTCCCTTTCCTTTACTCCAAACTAGAGTGCTCCAAGAAAACTCTAAGTGACCAAAAGAGTGAGAGACAGAGAGAGAATAATGAGAGAGATCCAAACTTGAACTTCACAAAATCCATGAACTAATCCTCGGAAGCATTTTTATGCAAGAGACCTCTAAGTTCTTCCTTTTTCATTATTTTCCTTCAATTTCCTCCTCACATGCAACCTGTGACCTTTCACCTTACTTTTCTCCTAACTTCCTTTATTTTAATAAATAAATGTGCCAAAATGCCTTTTTGCCTTTTAATGCCTTTGCCTTATCCTTTGCCAATTTTCCTTAGCCAAAACACACATCTAGTGATGCCCACTAGGATATCTTTGCCCAACATTCATCTTGGAATAGGTGTCCCCTACCCGTGGTCTTATTTTTCCTTTATTAACTTTTATTACATGAGTTTTTTTCCAGGGTTGTTACAGAACCCTCCCCCTTAGGGAACACCTTCCTCGGTGTCAAACCACACCAAGGCCTCAACAAAACCACTGAAAATAAAACATACTTCATATGGAGCTTTATAACTTAGATCGTTGCAGTATTTACAATGAAGAACCTGCTCAAAAGAAAAAAATCATGACAACATGACAAGATAATAACCATACCACTTATTGGAGCTTTATAACTTAGCTCATGGTGGTATTTACATCTATATACATATACAAATATCAAAACATCAGCAAAACATATGCCAAACATAAACCAACATCAAACCAAAATTGCTTTGCCTCAACCTGTAAACAATGAAGGATATAGGGCACGCATCTGATCCACCATCTCCCATGTAGCTTCTTTAGGCCCAAAGTGCTTCCACTGTACTTTAACTTGCTATATGGCTCTATTATTGAGCATGAGATGTTTCCGCGACAATATGCATTGAGGCTCTAGTTGGAACTCTCCTTCTTGATCCACCTACAATACAGACCAATTAATAACATGATCAACATCCTTTATATACTTCTTAAGCAATGAAATATGGAAAACATCATGGACTTTCACTGTTGGAGGCAGTGCAATTCGACATGCCACTAGTCCAATCCTCTCAAGGATCTTGAAAGGCCTGTAATACCATGGTGCCAACTTGTCACATGAACCAATCCTCAAGGATATTTTCTTGGGTTTGATGAGCAAATACACATGCTCCCCAACCTGAAAAAATTTGAACACCCTGTGTTGATCTACATAACTCTTATGTCTATTGTGTGATGCCTTTAGATTCTTATTTATAACCTGCAGTTCCTGCTCTGTGTCCAGCCCAATAAGTACCCTATTTACTGTATCACTCTAATTGATGGGAGTATTACAACTTCGCCCATACAATTCCTCGAAAGGACTCATCCTCAAAGACTCCTAATAACCATTATTGCACGAAAACTCTACCAATGGAAGATACTCCTACCAATTCCTCTACTGGTGCATCACGTACATCCTCAACATATCCTCTAAAATCCTGTTGACCCTCTCTATGTGACCATCTGTTTGCATATGATAAACTGTATTGAAATCCAACTCTATACCTGTTGGGATGGGGTCGCCTGGCTTAGTTTTGAGGTTAAGATAACCCAAGTTTTGATACAGTTTTATAATTAATGTAAAGTCTCTGATTTTTGTGGATGCGGAGTGCGTAGATGAATAGGAGTCAAAGGGGTTTAGCCCCTTGTTTTATGTAAAGTTTGAGTCGGATTTGAGATCCACCCATGGTTCGCGGACCATGGCATTGTATGGAAAAGGCTATAGATAGGTGTGTCTTAGAGAATCTAAGGCATGTTTTGGATAGTAATTGATGATGGGTGGGAAGTGATAGCAAAGAGAAGTGGGTCAGATAGGAGAGGAAAGGTTTAGCAACTGAGTGCGCAAAGGCCTAGGTAGAGTCTGCATCTGAGTGTGCAGACCTCTGCAACTGTGTGCGCAGGGTAGTTTTGAGTTTATAACCTTGAATGAAGATCAATAAAGACAATTTCTGAATAATTATTACGTCTTTATGTTATTTCTGTTAATGCTAAATGCTATCGATGAAAGATGTGTTTTATGGAATATTGATTGAATGCTGTGTGATTTCTTAAATAATTGTTAATGACGTACACAATGCATGTTTAAGTAATTTCACGAAGACTTTGATGAATTCTCTGATGTTTACTAATAACTTAAGTAAATATGTGTGAATCCTAATTTAGGATTACTTTCTGGTGTGCGTAAGTAGATAGATTGACTATTAAAGATCCTCAAACACTGATCGTAGGCCTTCGTGAAGGTCTAAAGTTCATTTTGACCGAGTTGTAGTAGTGTGACCTAAGAGTGTATCAATCTGTGCGAAGATAGATCTGAGGTGTTGGAAGACATCACATTAGTCTCTGGATGCATAAACTTGCTTCTTGCATCCCCCCATATTGCTTTGGGTGAGACTGCAACTTGCGCTACGTGGGTTGTTTCCAAAAGGGCCAGTGATGTAGGGATTTGTTGGTTGTCACAACTAACCCTAAACTTGGGTCAGGACCCCCTAATCCAACAAATGGTTTCATTGTCGGGACCAGGATTGGCTTGAAAGAGATGTGTGATGTCGCAGCATTGGAATCTGACCATGAAATAAATTGAAAAGTGGTTGGAACAAAAGATCCATGAGTTCACAGCACAAGAAAATAGGAATTTGTGCATGTCAAAGGAAGAATGGTTGAACATGTATACAGAGATACACGATATTTTCTTCTACACTTTTCCCGTTGAACTGTACGAGTGGTTAGCTAAGTTAACAGACAATCAAGGAAGATGGAAGCTTAACAGTCCTATAGAGTGGACTCCAAAACTAGTGCGATAGCTAGAAACCTCTGAAAGAAAGATCGCATGGGTTGTCGATCATTTTCTTGATCGAATTCCTGGAGGATTCATTACAAAATCTATAGTTGGTACCTCAGTCAGCTATAGTGAAGTAGAGTGGAAATTTTTCAAAAGACCACGAAGTAAGTATTTAAGATCATTGAATACTTGGAATAAAATGATGTTATGTGAAAAACGGGTGATGCCATTGCCTCGATGTTCAAAGCTACGTGAAGCGGAAGACTCTTTAGGGATTGAGAGAGATCAAGTCCAGAATATAGTCCATTAATCGAACCTCCTTCAAGCGACGATGAAGGAGCGATGTGAGCTTCACCGTGAAGTGCTATCTAGATGATAATGCAGAGTTTTCTACGAACACATCATCCATCCACTCCACCTCAACCTCCACCTCCACTGCATACACCTTCCCCCACACCTCCACCACCACCAGCGTTCAACATGGTGAACACAATGGAGCTGTCGATTTTCAAGGGCATAGGGATTGAAGATACATAGTAGTTTTGGTTTGTTGCAAATGCTATGTGGACAACACAAAAAATTATTGATGATAATATAAAGAAGGCACAACTGGTTACCGCTCTATAGGATTTTGTGCTAACTTGGTATATTAAGTATTGTTCTGATAATCCTCTTGCATCGCTAGCAGAGACTAGGGCAGCTTTAAACAAGGAGTTTAGTAAGCCTAAGTCGGACTCACAATCAATAATTCGATTCAAAGAAATCATGATGAGGGTCAATGAGACACCTTGGGAATTAGATCAAATATTGAAGTGTTAGATTCAAGAAGCTAACATGCAGCTCACAAATAGTTAGCATCATGAATGGTTTATAGCTTCACTTCTACCCCACCTGAGAATTTCTCTGTCGCAACAGAAGATAGGAACGCAGGAAGAAGCCTTGGAAATCTCAATGAGTTTGCATGGATCACCTATTTAGGATGCGACCTTGGGGGTACAACAGATCCACTCTCAGTTATAGAGATTACACCTAGAACTCTAGAGTTTGAAGAAAGACAAGGAGACTAAACCAAAAGTGCGCACAGAAGTTTGGTGTTTGAAGTGCAAGAGTCAAGGGCACGATAAAGACTATTGTCCCATGTACTCGAATTATATCACAGGAGGGGAACCAATGCCCCTGAAAGAAGAAGCCCCAACAGGGTCGAGTGTGGGGACTACGTCATGGTGCATTATTTCCCAGGTTGCTAGACAACATGTGATGGATAATTGTCATTTACTTCAAAAGTTCATCTAGACACCCCATCAATTATTCTGTAACTTCTGCAAATCAGTGGACCATGATGAGCACCACTATCGAAGATATGAGCTGATGATGGAAAGGACACCTACATACCAGATGTAAGAAAAAAACGCAGCCTGCAGAGCAAGGTGCTGGAGGAGCACATGGAGGTTATCAGGGACGTGGACAGGGTCGAGGAGGAGGAGGGCTTGGTAGAGGTCGTGGTCAAATCATCTGCTATAATTGTGGACAACTAGGGCACTACGCATGGGAGTGTCAGAATCAGACACGCCCGTCATGTCAATAATGTAGCCAGATTGACCATACTATAAAAGAATGCCTGGTGTTGATATCTAAGATGCAAGAAAAGAAAGCACAGCCTACCCAAAACTTATAGATGATGAGAGTTGAGCCCCACAAAGAGGATCAAAGCGTGAATAGAGTGCTGAGAGTGGAATAATGACTAGTGATGATAAAGGGTAATAGCCTAAAGAGGATGGATGGGTCCACAAGGCCCCAGAGAAGGAAGTTGGATTTGATCTAAACCACGCTAAGGAAACATTTATGGAAGCCAAGAAGAGCTTCGTCGAGGCCTCCACCTCAGGAAGCCAAGACAAGGTGCAAGAAATCAATGTGCCTGCAGAGGTTGATCCCTTTGTGCTCACTACGTTTTTGGAGACCTCCATAAAGCTACTGCGCAATAGAAAAGTTGTGGAAGGATTGCAGGAAGTAATAAACAATTGCGCCAACAAAGAGAAGCTCCCTTATGGACACCAGGTGGTTAGAAAAATTGGCAAACATAAGGCACAAACAGGGCACGAGATGAGATTAACTACGCAAATAGGTGATTGTGAGATGGACCAGGTCATCTTGGATATGGGGTTTGATGCGAACATATTACAAAAACAAACATGGGAAAGAATGGGGAGACCTACGCTGTAGTGGTCTCTGATTCAGCTCAAAATGGTGAACCAGTAGAAAATCATCCCCATGGGATGATTATATGGAGTAACCGTTAATATAGAAGGTGCCAGCGCGACGGCCGACTTTGAGATTATTGAAATCGTCGATGAAAATAATCCATAACCTGCGCTCCTGGGAATTGACTGGACCATTAATATGAACAGGGTCATCAATTTGAAGAAGAGGGCAATGTCATTTGAAAGAAAATCGCTTCGGGTTGTAATTCCGTTAGACCCTGCAGAAGGGGCACGCTATACTGAACTAGTTTGTGAGGAAAGTGAGGATGAACTAGATCAAATCTACAGAATAACAATGCAAGATCAGGATTGGATCAATCTGATGGAAGATGGACGGATTGCATGGGACCGGGAGAGTTCCTTCACCTTTGATTTAGACAAGGAGTTAGATCATTGGCAGAACCGGTTGCATGAAGTATCTACGCTGCGATACAATATGATGACAAAATCGTTGTGTTGTGTTTCGTCTGAGGAAAGGAAACTACCCCATTATGATGGTTTAACTAACATAGATAAGTTTTTGTATGAATTTTAGTGTGAAGTCAATGAGTATCACCGCTTCCAAGCGTTAGACTTGTCCTTGTGTGCTATGCTTGCACAATCGTGGGGTAAGCATAAATATAGTTTTGATGGATGGCGAAATTATAGAAGAATGATGAGGTTACGGTTTGGGTATCCTAACACTAGATTGACTAAGAAATATAATGGAAGGGATGACCCACGCGATCACCTAGCGAAATGGACTAAAGCACGTGGAATAGATCCGCAACCAGAGTGGGTACACATATTTTTCCATACTTTGGATACAATTCCCATGATCTGGTATCTGGAAACGGAGCTCTGCCATGGCACCGCAGAATGGGATATATTGAGGGAAGGGTCTTATTAACCTTCAACGTTGAAGACGACTTCAGAACACCGCAAGAACCTATGTAGTGGACCCAACCAGATTGGAGAACCCAGCTGTGCCATGTGCTAGAATCCTATAATGTGACTGTTGAAGAGGAAGATGAAGATCTGAGAAACATTAATATTCGAGAGGTAGAAGGGCATCATGAAGTCAAAGGCCCACAAATAGAAACCCAGACATCATCGTGTCATTAAATACAAAGAAAGTAAACATTGGTACTAAATCAAAACCGAAGTTTGTGAAGATCAGGGATTATTGGGATGATGCTATCTTGGATAAATTTGTTGAGTTACTCCGCGAATACCAGGATCTCTTCCCTACCAAGTTTTCAGATTTGAAGTGCATAGTCGGTGATTTGGGCGTTATGAAGATAAATCTGAAGTTGAACACAAAGCCTATCAAATAGAGGTTGTATTGCCTTAACCCTAAATACAAGGAAAATGTTCACCTAGAGATGGAAAAGATGTTGGAGGTAGGCATCAAAGAACTGGTTGAAGAATCTGATTGGGTGAGCCCGGTGGCGGTTCAAGAGAAGAAACAAAAGGGTGAAATATGTAGAAATTCCCACTGTAGATCACCTGATAATGAAATATACTAAAGCAAAAATAATATATCTACTTCTACAATCAAACTTAGCTTAATCAAATATGAGCAAGATCAATGAGAACACATATAACTGGAAATGAGAAATCAGCCACACATAACAGAAAATAATAACCCAGGGAAAGCCTCAGCCTAAAACCCCAATCTCTGTATTATCATACAAGTGGAAATATGTTCAAGTTACAAAAAGAATCAACTCTCCAGCTATCCTACTCTCTCTGCAATCAAAAAATACGCTCATAGACAGTCAAAGGCTCTCACAATCTTCTCCTCTACCCTCCAAGCCTCCTATTTCCTTGCGCAATTTTTTCTGGGGTCCAGTGCTTCCACTTGTGTGAATTCCCATGTCACACTGCTCACTTGGCTCAAAAATAACTGCACAAACCTGAAGGAGTGTTATGCTCTTAACCTGCAAGACAATACCAAAATACCAAATATGTGAAGAAATATACCTAGAACATAGAACAATGAGAAATAACAACAAGTATTTTATTATTCAGAAAACAATGTTCACTTGCCTCTTCGAGGGGGCAACCTCCAATAGAGCATAGCTCAATACAAAACACGACATGATGCTCCTCGAGGAGAGTCTCTATACTTTATATAGGATTCATACATGCAATACCATGGGGCAATACCATCGTTCTTATTAATACCATCTATCTAATACCATGGCCCATTTGCAACTAACTGTGGTCCCTTCATTAAATGCAGGTTAACCACTTACAATTATTAATTATGGGCTTTATTGACTCTTTAATTAACTATAACTATGACTCGATCCTATTACATAAATAAGGGTTAGGGTGGGACCCTAACAAGGAGAGATAATCCTTCTGCATGGATGAGTTTCCTTTATAGGAAAAATTCATCCAACTGATAGTACATTGTCCCTCCTATGATCTCAACTGGGTCTCTGTCTAAACTGACATGCATGAGTAATTTATGAGAGAATATTCAATTATTTGAAGTGCAGCAGTTACATGCATGCAAGCATTAACTAACTGAACTCACAATTAATTCAACAAACTATTTGAATTAATCTAATTAGACTTGACTCAGTTAACTGAGCGAACTAATTACAACTCAATATTACAACTCATCCTTATCTCTTTAACTAATGGATAAATTTCTCAATCAATGGAGAAACTGTTGCACGTCCCCACATAGACCTCATGTTTGATTTTCTACAACTAACTAACTCAAGATGAATTAATTAATTATTTTACAAATAGCTGCTAAGGTCAAATTCGAATTTTACTTCTCTATTTTAGTTTAGGGATAACTAAAAAGGAATCTAACCCGAAATGCTATTTATAGCAATGTTATTTTAAGCACTTCCATTTTTCATTCCTTGTTGCTATGTCCAACAGTGGTACCCGAACTTCTATTTATAGTAGTTTTATTTATAACATTTCTTGTTGCCATTTTCAAAAAAATAAATATTTGTGTAGATCTACGGAAGCTTAATGATGTGTGTGTCCATGACCCTTTCCCAACGTCGTTTACAAATGAAGTGTTAGACAGTGTTGGAGGATAAGAGGCCTATTCCTTTACTAATGGGTTTTATGGGTATCATCAGATTAAGATAGTGCACAAGGATAGGATCAAAACAATCTTCACGACGGAGTGGGGTTGTTTTAAATATATTTTGATGTCATTTGGACTTAAGAATGCGCTCGCGATATTTTCCCATGTAGTCATAGCAGCGTTCAAGGAGTTCATTGATAAGTTCTTTGAAGTAAAATTTGATGATTTGATGGTTTTTGGATTAGTAAAGCGCCATGTAGAAAGTCTACACCTGATGTTGGACATGTGTCACAGATACCAGATCGCGCTGAACTTGAAGAAATGCATATTATGTGTTCCCTTTGGAATCTTGCTGGGTCACATGTTGTGCAAGCATGGATTGATGGTGGACGTTGCAAAGATTGTAGTGATAGTGAATATGGAGGCCTCGAGGAATATTAAGCAGTTGCGCGTGACGCTGGGACATACAGAATATTATAGAAAATTTATCAAAGCTTATGATCAAATTACTGCCCCCATGGAGAAATTGCTGAATAATTTCTTGTTGTTAGGTCAGATGTTAGTGAGTGTGTGAAGAGGTCAATTCACACAAGTGGCTGCACTGGACCCCAAGGAAAATTGCGCAAAGAAATATGAGGCTTGGAGGGTAGAGGAAAAGGTTTGAGAGAGGCCTTTGACTATCTATGAGCAACAGCGGGATTGCAGAGAGAACAGGATAGCTTGTGAGCGTATTCTTTTTGTAATCCAGACTATATTTCCACTTATAGGATAATATAGAGTTGGGGTTTTAGGTTGAGGCTTTCCACGGGTTATTTCTTCTATGTTATGTGTGAATGATTTCTTCTTATCAGTTATATGTGTTCAATTGATCTTGCTCATATTCTATTAAGCTTTCGTAAAGTGTTGTAGAAGTAGATCTTGTATTGTGTTTTAGTATTTTGCATGATTTATAGTGGGAATTTCTACATGGTATCAGAGGCAAGTTGATCAAGCCGAAGAACAGTATACAAGAAGGAGAAGTTCGAAGTTTGGTTCCTGAAGATAAAAATCAAGTACTTATCACATCTTAATTTCACCTATGGCATTCATTGGTTTAAGACTCGAGTATGCCCTTGATGGCAACTCGAATTATATAGCCTGGAAGGATCTCATGGAGGCAGTATTAGAGGATAATGGTCTAAAGGACTTCAATGATCAAGAAGCCCCCAAGACGACTGATGCTACTCAACTAGCAGAATGGAAAAAATGTGTGGCTAGGGCAAGGAGAATCCTCCTAGAGGGAGTTCGAGACCACATTGTCTCGAGCCTCCATGGGAAGGAGACATCATTTTCAATGTGGAAAACATTGAAATATCTATATCAGAATAGCAACGATCATAGGAAGCTGGCGCTGAAGGACAAGCTTCGGAAGATCAAGTGTGAAAAGGGTGACACGATCTCTATGTGTCTTAACAAGCTCACCACATGCAGGGATGAGCTTGGAAGCATAGGGATTACGATAGCTGATGATGACATGGTGAGTCTTGCACTCCTCGATCTTCCTAAGAGTTGGCATAACTACCAGGACTCAGTTAATCGAAGAGAGAAGCTGCTAGATTGGTAATGACTTTGGTCTAATCTGATGCGGGAGGGGATAAGAAGAAGCACCATAGATGGTTCTTCATCCATGGAGGATGAAGAAAACGGTGCCTTAGCGAGTAAGGCAAAGAAGGGGAAGGAGAAGGATTCTCTTTCCCAATCCAGTTCTTCCCAAGGTGGGAAGAAGTTTGACAAATCGAAAGTGTGATGCTTTCATTGTCATGAGGCGGTCCATTTTGCTACAAATTGTCCACTAAGGAAATCCAAGAAGGGATCCGTGGAAGGATCAGAAGGTGAGGCACTGGCCTCACAGTTCGAGTTGGATTTCACACTGTTCGCATGCATGGTTTCATCCATGGTGGGAAGTGGTTGGTTTCTTGACAGTGGAGCTTCTTTCCACATGACCGGCGACAAGATTTTGTTCAGTACTTTTGAGGAGAAATATCTCCAGATACTCATAGTGATGGGTAATGATGAAAAGTATAGTGTCTCAGGTGTAGGCACAATTGTTTTTTAGAGGGAGCATGGAGCTTGCATTACCTTGACCGATGTCAAGTATGTACCAAGACTGAAGAAAAACTTGGTGTCAATCACGATGCTGGAAGACAGACGCTATGATGTAGTCTTAGTAAGGGAAAGGTTTTCCTTAGACACATCATTAGTAGACAGGTGAAGCAGATCGGTTCACGAGTGAAGAACCTGTATGCTCTTGAGGTTCAAGATGCATGCAAAGCCTTGAGGAGCAAAGCAACTGATGGAGACTTGGTGGTTGAGAGGGAGAGTATATTACCTCTCAACATGCAGCACCAGAAGAAGTCTCAGACGATTGTGGAGGAGCCACGATTAGTGAAGTAGCTTCAGGAGGCTGTGGAGCAGCCACAACTAGAAAAGCTAAGAGGAGATCGAGTAGGGACATATACTCATGCAAAGACCTCCAGTAGGGGAAAATTTCGAGCCAGGTAGGCAGAGGGATCACATGCAGCTATACCTCTAGGTAGGAGGTGGGGCGATGTGGAGTGATAGTCCCACAGAGGCTGAAAGAGGGGTAGGATCCTTGAGGTACCCAACCTCTTTGATTCGAATTTGCTATAGGAGCCTCGACGAGGAGTAGCAAGACTGATTGATTGGGTAGAGACAGATGCAGATGGAGTGGCAGAGAGAGCTACAATGTAGGAGTCCCAAGACTGTGTAGAGCTAGCAGGCTGCAACAATGAGAGAGGCACAAGAGTGTTGCACTAGTGCAGGATGGCATAGAGAGGTGTGCAACAGTGTGAGAGGCATGGAGTGTTGCAGTAGCTCAGAGGTCAGAGAGGGAGCACTTGTCAGGAGTAGGTAGAGCTTCAGCATCAGAGTATGGTTCTAGCCCAACAGAGAGGTCAGTGGGGAGTTTTTTTGTTTCTAGAGTCGCTGGAGCAACCACACTTGGTAGAAGTGTTGCATATAGAACATTCCAAAGGTACAGGATCGGGTTCGAGTTGAATGCCTTTCTTGTTGAGAGGGAGTGTTGAAAATAGCAACAAGAAATGCTAAAAATAGAAGTGCTAAAAATAGCACTACTATAAATAGCAGTTTGGGTACTAGTGTTGATTTGAGAAATAGGGAATGAAAAATGGAAGTGCTAAAAATAGCATTCTATTTTTAGCAGTTCGGGATGGATTCCAATTTTAGTCAGTCCCTGGACTAAAATAGGAAGTAAAATTTGAATTTGAACTTAACAGTTGTTTGTAAATTAATTAATTAATTAATTCATCTTGAGTTAATTAGTTAAGGAAAATGAAACATGAAGTCTATGTGGGGACATGCAACAGTTTCTCCATTAATTGAGGAATTTATCCATTAGTTAAAGAGATAAGGATGAGTTCTAATTTGGGTTGTAATTAGTTGGCTCAATTAACTGATTCCAATCCAATTAGATTCATTTAAACAGTTTCTTTAAATTAATGTGAGTTCAATTAGTTAATGCATGCTTGCATATAACTGCTGCACTTCAGATAACTGAATATTCTCTCATGAATAACTCATGCATGTCAGTTCAGGAAAAGAACCAGTTGAGATCAGAGGATAGATAGTGTACTATCAGTTGGATGGATTTTTCCTATAAAGGAAACTCATCCATGGAGAAGCATTTATCTCCTTCAGGATTGCACAGTTAGATCAGAGGTTAGTGAGTGTGTGAAGAGGCCAATTCACACAAGTGTCTGCACTAGACCCCAAGGAAAATTGTGCAAAGAAATAGGATGCTTGGAGGGAAAAGGAGAAGGTTTGAGAGAGGCCTTTGAATGTCTATGAGTAGCAGAGGGATTGCAGAGAGAACAAGATAGCTTGTGAGCTTATTCATTTTGTAATCGGACTATATTTCCACTTTTATGATAATACAAAGTTGGGGTTTTCGGTTGAGGCTTTCCCCATATTATTTCTTCTGTGTTATGTGTGATTGATTTCTTCTTATCAGTTATATGTGTTCAATTGATCTTGCTCATATTCGATTAAGCTTCCACAAAGTGTTGTAGAAGTAGATCTTGTATTGTGTTTTAGTATATTGCATAATCTGTTGATCTACAATGGGAATTTCTACAGGATGAAGAATGTCAATGCAGGTTAGATGTATTGAAAGAAAATATGGTCACTGCGTTGAATTTGGTATTCCTTGACTGGAAAAAGGAGTTTCACATACATGTGGATGCCTCTTGCATTGTGTTGGGTTCAATGCCAACACAGGCTCGTGAAGGAGAAATGGACCATCATATAGCCTTCACAAGTAGGAAATTATCGAAGGTCAAGAAGAATTGTTCAACAACTGAGCGCGAAGGATTGGCCATGGTGTATGCATTGCAAGAATTTAGACATTATCTGTTAGGAGGACATTTCAAAATGTACACAGATCATTCTACCTTGAAATACCTGATCAATAAGTTTGTGTTGGGGGGGGGAGGATCTGCAAATGGTTGCTATTATTCCAGGAGTATGACTTTAAATTCATTGTGAAGCCAGGGAGGTTAAATGTAGGACTTGAACATATGTCATGGATCGAGATAGACGAGGAGCCCAATACTCTAGAGGAAGGGTTGTCAGATGCACATCTCATTGTGGTGCGGGTAGCAGATAATCATTTTTCTAATATTATTCACTTGTTGACTACGGGGATGGCATCGGAGGGATATACCAGTCAGTAAAAGAAGGACTTAGTAGTGCGTGTGGCCAATTTTTCAGTTATTGTGGGATATCTGTATAAGATGGGTGTAGATGAAATATTGTGAAGATGTGAGCTAGATTTTGAGAGGGATAGTATCCTTGTTGAAGCTCATGGGAGAGCTGTGGGAGGTCATTACGCAGGCAAGGAAATTGTGTAGAATATTTTGTGCACGGTTCTATGGTGGCCTACCTTGCATAAAGATTCCAAGGCATATTGTAAGGCATGCAATGCATGTAAAAGAATTGGAAGACCATCACGGAGGGGTGAGTTGCCATTAAATCCTCAAGTATCTTTTCAGTCATTTGAGAAATGGGCGATTGATTTTGTTGGGCCAATTCATCCCCCAAGAAAGAAAACAAATGTGTGCTATATCATCAATGTGATGGAATATCTAACCATATGGGTTGCACAAGGGCTACGGCCGCAAAGTTTTTTTTTGAATATGTCTTAACCAGATTTGGATGCCTGAAAGTGCTGATGAGTGATAGAGGTAATATGCACTTTCTAAACAAAATGATCAGCGTGTTGATTGAAGAATTCCAGGTCTACCATCAAAAGAGTACATCGTATCACCCACAGGCCAATGGGACTGTTGAAGCCTTCAATATGATTTTGGAGAAGGCACTGACGAATATCTGCAAGGCGCAGCAGAATGACTGGGATGTGTGCATACTTGCAGTACTATGGGCTTATAGGACTATTTGTAAGAAGCTCACATGGAAAATGCCATTCAGATTGGTATATGGAGTCGAAGTTGTAATGCCAATGGAGTACAATGTGCCTACTTTATGTATAACAGCCTTGACAGATATGGCGGATCGCAAGGCTTTAGAGGAATGACTTGCGCAAATGATGGAGCTCGAAGTGGATTGATTTTTGGCAAGATTCTATCAATAAGTACAGAAGGAACATGAAAAATCATGGCACGATCACCACATCAAGCTTTGCACATTCAAGGTAAACGATCTTGTCCTATTGTATGATAATAAATTCACTAAATTTCTGGGTAAATTCCAGATGCATTGACTAGGGCCATATATATCAAAGAAATTATAGATGGAGGTGCAGTTCATCTCGCGAAGCTAAATGGGGAACCTTTTCCAGGAAGAGTGAATGGGAGGAGATTGAAATTGTATACAGGGGCTCTTGCGCAATGACTATATGGCAATGGGATAGTTTTAGTCCTCTAGGCGGTTGCAAGGGTGAGCGGGACTATAAACTACACTGCCAGTTTGGTGGACAACGCAGTAAGCAAGTTGCGTGAAGACTGATAGAGATGAAACCCAGGAAGCTGCATTCAAGAAGTTGTGCCATGGAGGAAAGTACGTGCAACACAATAGGAAAGTGACCCTTAGAGTCATTTTCATGACTTGACAGCCAGAAGACGGTTAAGTGGAGTGGGTGGCAACATTTAAGGCAAAAATATGTGAGGATCTGCTGCCAAAACATCATTTATTATCAGAAATTGGGGGGGAGGGGGGGTGGGGGAACAATCGAATTTGAATTCATAACCCCCTATAAATTACACGTGCCGGTCCAACAGAGAACACTTTGCGCTCTTTGAATTGTTAGTGCATTTTTCTGTCTATCGCATATTAGTCGAGCGTTTTGGGATGAATTTGTGACTCGACCATCGTTTGTGGATTATTATGTAGAAGAACAAGAATTATTAATTGAGCAAATGACTTCAACTAACGCCACCGAAGAAATTAGTTCAGAAGCAGTTGTGTCTGACACGCTAGGACCGAAAGTTGTAAGTATGGAAGCTCTAGCTCTTGTGCCTACTACCGAGTTCGCCTAGGCTGAAACCTACCCCTACCAGAGAAACCCAAACAACCAAATTAATGAAGGAAAAGCAGAAGAAGCCGGTGTTGGTGCGCGCCTCCCCTAGGAATTATACTGGAATGGAGAAATAGAATAAAGATAAGCAACCAGAGAAAGTAGTGGGCCTGGCGGCGGAAGAATCCTAAGGAATAGAAGACAATGATGTCAAAGGAGTGGAACCCATAACCAAGATACTCGAGTATATCCCTCTACAAAAGGGAAAAGAAAAGGTCACAAAGGACCCAGATTCTGAGAAGTTCACCATATCCACACCCCTGCTACCTGAGCAAGTCCTGTTTGAAGGTCTGCGGCTTGCATGGATCCCGCTGTTGAAAATGGAGGATTGGGAGCTCGCAGACCAATGTAGATTTCCAAACTTGGTGATGGACAAGTACATGAGGAGAGTCTACTATGCAGAATCAGGTGTTCTAGCATTGGAAATGGAGGAATGGGTACGCGGTGTCGAGAACTCAGGGTTGATCAATTTTCTATGGGTGCCACATTATCACCTCACCCCAATTAACACAATCTATGTGCGCCAACTTCTCACATTGGTGCACGATGGTTGTCTATGGATAGGAGGGCCTATACCCATTACAGACATGCTTATTCAGAGAATCAAACGCCTACCTTATAAGGGCATGAACCCGACCAAGGAGTTTGGTGAAAAGACTAGGTAAAATGACCTTGCCAAAAGAATGAAAAGAGACTACAGCGTCCTTAAGAAGTCACAAGGATATTCAATCATTTCTTTCACAGACCTGGAAGTTCAATTGGCTGTCCAAATTTTAGTAGGGAAGGTAATGAGAAAATTTTGTGTAGATGAAGTTTCGACATTCGTAGTTTCCCTTGCTGCACAATACGCGAAATGTGTACAATTCAATTGGGCAAGATATCTCTGTCAGGAGTTCCTGGTGAACTATCGTGAGGCCCAGGATGAAACCAAGCAATTTCACTATGCTTGGTTGCTACTGTCAATTATCCTAGTTGCATGGAAATTACCAGAGCATAGCCAATTTCCTCCGTTTTAGGAAGGATAGCCGAAGGTAGTGCAATTCGCGACCTTCTGATCTACAAAGGATGTCACACAGATATTAGTGACGAGGAATTTTTGGGTTCCCATAAATATGGACCTCCACATGGCCATTAATCAATGTTTGAGGTTCTTCCCAACCTTGTTCACGCAACTATCATCCTATGCGGCATTCAAGACTGACTTCCACAGGGTATATATCCAGGCGTGGAAGGATCCAGAGCAAAAGTGGCATGACTTTGACAGAAATAGATGTGTAGGAGGTTGTAACAAAATGGCTTGCTAAGTGGTGCACCCCGCCAGACTTAGCTTCTTGACCAAGCACGGGTGCAGAAAGTTCGGCCGCACAGAAATTAAAGGAGGAAGCTAAGTAGGTTGCACATAACCTGGCAGCATAGAAAAAGAAGGAAGCCAATGAAAAGACTCATGTGGAGCAAGAACGCGCTACCAAGGAGCAAGTGGAACAGGAACAATGCAAATCACAAAAAGGTAACAAGTCACTTTCGCCAAAGAAAGAGGAAGAAGAACTTTCACGATAAGGTGGTAGAGGGGATGAGGGGCAAAGCACCTGATTTATTGTAAAGAGACGTGGCCAGGAGTAGTTGGGAGGTCCAAGGAAGAAGCAAAAATTAGATAAATCACAGGTTGATCCCATGGTGTTAACGAAAGGCAATCTTGATGATATCAACAACAAAATCAGGGATACAACAACCGAAGTATTGCAGCAGTTTGAGTAGCACTACATGCAGATACTGGGGAGCATCCAAAAGGATTTGTGCAAGTTGCAGATCCAAGCAAACAAAATACAAGTGGGCACCAGACAAGTGAGTGTGGAGCAAGTGAGCCTAGCCACCGGGACAAGCCAAGCAGCATAGTTAGTAAGGACCCTAGGCCTCAGAACTATAACATTGCCAGATGGGTCCCTTCGTGTAGATCTGTCGATGATCACATTATCTTAAGTACAATTAAGAACATTTGATTGAATATAGTGGAGCTCTCCAACGAGACCCTCTACGCACTACATACAGGGGTGGTAGATGAATTGAGAACTAGGGAGAAGCACACCTTCAACCTTATTAGTGAGTACAAAGTGAACAATGAGAAAATGTTTGCTAAAAAGACATAGGCTTTGAAGGAAAAGGAGGCACTTCATACATGTAGTTCTAGTTTGGAGTTAGTAGTAGCTGAGGCATGCACGATAGTGCTTGAACTTCACATCCCTGAGGATGCACAACCATAAGCAAAGATCATAAAACAAGCCACTCGTGTGTGTGAGGCTAAAGCAGAGGTTGGTCGCATCATGTTTGAGCTCAACATGAAGATTACAGAGCTGCAGTTAAAGTTGCAGCCCACAACTCCACTTGAGGTCTGAGAGCAGCACAGAGCTGCGATAAAGGAAGGAATGGCTACGTTGGATTCCACAGTCACTCAATGTGCGACATTGTTTGAGAAGGCTATGGAGCTCGTGACCAATTTGCATGAGGATCCAAACCTGCAGACAGTAAACATAGAGGTAAGGAAGTTACTGCGGCAATATGACGAAGTCAGTGCAACTACGCACTCCATAGCACCAGCACAATGCCTTGCTAAATTAAAGGAAGGAAATAAACTCCTAGCATAGGTAGAGGAAGCACAAAAGAAGGAGGCCTTATTGAAGACCAGGTTGTAGCCTTGGTTGGACGAAGCTTATAAAGTCATGACTATTATTCAGGATAATATTATAGGGTTGTAGCAAAAAAAATAGACAATGACGCTAGCCATAGAAGGACCAACCATGGAAAAATTGGTTGAGGAAGTCAAGCAAGCAACAACACAGAGCGCTACCGAAGTTGTAGTGATCCAGGAGGAGCTAGGGGATCTTCACAGTAAGATCGTAGTGCCAGCAGAGTGACTCAAGGGCGAGTCACGATCTTTGTGTTGGGGGCCTATTGGGATGGGGTCCCATGGGTCAGTTTTGGGGTTAAGATAACCCAAGTGTTGATACAATTTTGTAATTAATGTAAAGACTCTGTGATTTGTGGATGTGGAGTGCATAGATGAATAGAAGTCAAAGGGGTTTAGCCCCTTGTTTTATGTAAAGTTTGAGTTGGCTTTGAGATCCACTCATGGTCCACGAACCATGGAATTGTATGAAAAAGGCTATAAATAGGTGTGTCTTAGAGAATCTAAGGCATGTTTTAGATAGTAATTGATGATGTACGAGAAGTGATAGCAAAGAGAAGTGGGTCAAATAGAAGAAGAAAGGCTCTACAGTTGAGTGCTCAGAGGCCTAGGTAGAGTCTGCAGTTGAGTACGTGGACCCCTACATTTGTATGCACATGGTAGCCTTGAGTCTGTAACCTTGAATTGAAGATCAATAAAGAGTTTATGAAGAATTCTTGCGTATTTCTGTTATTTCTGTTAATGCTAAATCTTATCGATGAAAGATGTGTTTTATGGAATATTGATTGAATCTTGCGCAATTCTCTTAAATAATTGTTAATTAAATACACAATGCATGTTTAAGTAATTTCACAAAGACTCTAATCAATTCTTTGATGTTTACTAATAACTTAAGTAAAACTACGTGAACCCTAATTTAGGACTGCTTTTTGATGCATGTAACTAGATAGATTGACTTTTAAAGGTTTATAAAGACTGATTGTAGACCTTCGTGAAGGTTTGAAGGCCATTTTGACAGAGTTGCAACAGTGTTGCCTAAGAATGTATTGATTTGTGTGAAGGCAAACCTGAGCCACTAGAAAACATCACACTAGTCTCTGGATACAGAAACTCGGTTCTTGTATCCCCCCATACTGCTTCGGGTGAGACTGCAGCCTGCGTTACGCGGGTTGTTGCTGAAAGGGCCAGTGTTGTAAGGATTTATTGGTTGGCGCAACTAAATATGAACCTGGGTCAGGACCCCCTAAGCCAACAATACCGAAGCCTGCAAATAGATCCTTCCGAAATTTGGAAGTGAAATTTGCATCCCTGTCCGACACAATCTTCTTTGAAACACCATGTAGTCTCATTATCTCTCTGATGAACACTTGTGCTACCTCACTAGCTGAATATGTAGTCTTCACCAAAATGAAGTGAGCTACCTTGCTCAACCAGTCAACCACGACCATAATTGAATCATGCTACCTCACTATCCTTGGAAGACATGTGATGAAATCCATGGAAATGACCTCCCATTTCCATTTCGGATTCACAATAGGCTATAGTAGACCACCTAGATTCTTACATTCTTCCTTTACTCGCTAACAGTTTAAACATCTAGCCATGAACTCAACCACTTCCTTCTTCAGATTTGGCCAATAGTAAAAATTCTTCATTGTTGTCAACGTATTGTGATATCCTGTATGCCTCAAATACGGTTAACATGAAACTCCCTTAAGATAAGCTTCTTGAGATCACTTAAATTTGGCACATAGATCCTGTGTCGAAACCTTACCAAGCCATCTTTCGTGAGATGATAGTCTACATCCTAATCATCTATACCTGCACCTACACCTATACATGTACCTATGCCTATACTTTGCTATAACATGTGCATGATCTCCATGTATTTGTCATCCCGTTGTCCTGCCCATAATATCCTATCTTGTGACTCTGTCCCATAGGAGCTTATAGCTGCTATATGATTTATTTGTACCTTCCTGCTAAGAGCATCTGCAACCCACTTCTCCTTCACTTTGATATATCTGATATCGAAGTCAAACTCACTAAGGGTAGCCAACCATCTAGCTTGGATGACATTTAGATTTAGATGGTAAAATAAATACCTCAACCCACTCCAATCACTCATCAATGTAAACCTACTACCCAGAAGATAATGCCTCCACATCTTCAATGCATGTATAATCATTATTAGCTCAAGATCATGTGTTGGATAGTTTTGCTCGTGCTCATTCAGTTTCTGTGACTCATAGCACACTACCTTTCCTTCTTGCATGAGAACTCCACCAAGTCCCCTCTTGAAAGTATCTGTAAACACTATAAAGTCCTTTTCTAGATCCACAATCTTTAGCACCGGCACATGTGTCAACAACTACTTATGCTACTCAAAACTATCTTCACATTCCTTTCTCCATTAAAACTTCTTACCCTTCCACTGTAATGATGTGATAGGATATGCAATGCGAGAGAAGTTCCTGATGAAACTCCTATAGTAACCTACCAATCCCATGAATGATCTCACCTCATTTACATTCTTAGGGGCTGCCCATTCCATGATGGCCTTTATCTTTTCTGGATCTACTGTTATGCCTTCCTTGGAGACAACATGTCCCAAGTAGTGTACCTCAGTCTGAAAGAAGCTTCACTTGCTAAGCTAAGCATACAACTGATTCTCTCTTAGCAATCTCAACATTGTTGCTAAATTTTTGGCATGTTCTTCCTCATTCTTAGAATATACCAATATGTCATCAATGAATGCAATAACAAACCTGTCAAAATAAGGATGCAACACACTATTCATCAAACACATGAATGTAGCTAGAGAATTTTTCAAACTAAATGGAACAACAACAAACTCATAATTCCCATACCTAGTCCTAAACGCAGTCTTGAATATACCCTCTTCCTTGATGCATACCTGATGGTATCCTGATCTCAAGTCAATCTTAGAGAACATTGTTGCTCCCTTTAGCTGATCAAACAAATCATAAAACCTCGACAAAGTTACTTGTTCTTGATAGTCACCTTGTTCAACTACCTATAATCAATGCATAATCTAATAATACCATCTTTCTTCTTTACGAACAACACTGGTGCACCCTAAGGTGATACACTGGGTTTGATGTATCCTTTGTCCAACATTTCCTTCAGTTGCAAATTCAACTCTACCAACTCAAGTGTGCTCATCCTATAAGGTTCTTTTGATGCTGGAGTTTCCCTTGGCACTAACTCAATAGAAATGTCTACTTCATGTGAGGGGAAACTTTGTAATGTCCTCCAAGAATACATCTTGGAACTGCTACAATATTGGTTACCTGCTCCACACATCAACATCCTTAACCTCCTTAACCTTATCACTGGAAATGTGTACTGCAAACATCACACGACCTTTTCTGCAACTACACTTAGCCTGCATAGTAGTAACCATCCTCGTTGATGTAGGCTTCTTGTTTCGCTGCAAGGTCCTCTTTTGCCCACTATCATCCACACACTCCATGGCCTTGTCAAAGCAATCCACTTTGGTTTTATGAAGGTACAACTAATCCATAGCCAAAATTAAATACTATACAATCCCAATGGAAATACATTCAAATGCGCTGCTATAGGCATAACATTCACCTCAAATGCACAAGATCTTACCCAATGGTGAACTCGCTTCTTTATAGCTATAGCCAACTATGCCAACCAAGATTTTGCATGCACTTCTTTTCTCAAACCACACTTATCCACTAGGTCAGGATTAATATAGCTATAGTTAGATCCAGGATCAATCAAAATAGAAACAACTTGATCAAAAAGCTAACCATCCATCTCGATGATTGATGCCTGATCATCCACTTGCCTATTTTCCACAGCTGCATAAATACGAGGAATGTTATGACCAACATCAACAACTATATGTACCTCCTGAGCACTGTAGATATGGGGTCTACCACCACTCTGATACTGCAGAGAATCACTCTTATGATGATCCTTACCACATATCAAACATTGCAATGGTTTTGTACCACCACCTCTATCATGTTGCTCTCCATGTCCCTTCTTAGCTGTATTGAATATCTTTTAAGGAACTGCATTATCTTTCTCACTTACATCTTGAGGCATTCATCACTTTGGTTTCCATTTTCCTTTAGCTTTGTCACATCTTTTCAGGACATGTTTCGGCTCAACTTTGCACTTCGACTGCTCATAACAATGCTTCAAATTTTGGATGGCCTCCTCCAACGATCTAGGCTCATCAAACTAAATCTGGTCTTTGTGTGCAACTAGAAATCCACTGATGAATCTCTGAACCTGGGCATTCTCCTCTCTGAGGTAATTCATATATGTCAACAACTCCAAAACTTTTCTAGTATACTCCTCATCTGTCATAGGACCCATCCACAATTCATAGAACTCCTTAGCTCTATAATCATAATACCTCTCAGACAAGTACTTCTTCTTGAAGAGCCTTTCAAACGCATGCCAAGTCAAATGATCCACATGTATGTCCTTGACATTCTTCACATATTCCCACCAAATATCCACTTTACCTTTGAGACTGAAAAGGGTTATCCTTGCTTTCACGTTTTCTGAGTAATGATGCAATCTAAAGAATTTCCTCATGCCAAACAACCAAGCCTCCACATCTTGCAATTTCTTCACCTCTCCATCAAAGGTAGGTGGATTTTCCTTATTGAACTCATCCGGAAAGTATCCCCTATCATTCCTCATGTATGAATGATAATGATGAAAATCATGATGTCTATCAGAACCAAAACTAGAGTAATGCTTGTGTTTGACACCCCTCCTATCTGGAGTGTCCAACATCTTGCCATCTCTGATAGTGTCAGATCTATCTAACCTATGTCTACTATAAGATCTGTTTCCATATGCCCCATTAGTTTTGTCCCCATGTCATGGCTGATTAGAAGAGGTCCCTGTCACTACAAATCTAACAAACACATAACTAATATCGCATTCACCTCTGCTTGTTTCTCTTGTGCCTGCATAATTTTGTCATTGTTTGCTTTGAAACTCCTTATTTTTGTTGAAATGTGGCAACAAGAATATTCCAATTTAATTTTTCCTGGAATTAAATTGTGAAATAAAATTGAATTTAGTCTTAACAGCTACTTGGAGATAATTAATTAATTTATCTTGAATTAATTAGTTGGAGAAATTGAAGGTAGAAGTCTTTCTGAAGTCATGCAAGAGTTATCCCTTAAATTAAGGAGATAAGATTGAGTTATATTTGAGTTGTAATTAGTTAACTCACTTTACTGAGTTAAGTCCAGTTAAATTAGTTCCAAACTATTTGAGGAACTAATAGAGAGTTAACAGTCAGTTGATGCATGCATGCACTCAATTAGTGCTAATCCAGTTAACTGAAAATTCCCTCATCAGAAACTCATGCATGTCTATTATAAGAAAGACCCGGTTGAGATGTCAAGGATGGTGTACTATCAGTTGCATGTCTTTTCTTATAAAGAAAACTCATGCATGCATTCAAGGTATCATTCCTTGAGGATTGCATATTTTTGATAGTGTGTGAGATCAGGAGATCATCCACTTGGTTGAAGGTGAATCATCAGAGAAGAACATCGAAAGGAAATAGGATCTTAGAGGGCAGAGAGGAAGGTTGGAGAGCAGCCAAGATTTCTTGTGAGCATGTGTGAGGATTTTACTGAGAGCTGGCTAGCTGTGAGAGATAAGGCGTTATATAATTCCTATGTATTTCCACCTTGTATGATAATACAGATGGTGGGGTTTTTAGATGGGGCTTTCCCCAAAGTATTTTCATGTTTATTGTGCATTGATTCTTCTTCTTCTAGTTATTTGTTCAACTCAATCTTTAAGCTTCCGCAAATACATGGTAGAAGTAGGTTACATTATTTTGATTTGATTTATATCGCATTATCGGGTTAACCTGCACTAGATTTTCTACATGGTATCAGAGCTAGATTTGTAGAAATTTTCTACATGTTATCGGAGCTGTGAACAATATACTGAGAAGAGAATTCGAAGTTTGAAGTTCGAGGTTGTAGTTGCAAATCGAATTCATATCATTCTTCAAGGTTGGCCAATGGCGTTCTAAGGATTGAGACTTGAGTATGCCTTAGAAGGTAGCTCAAATTAACTATCATGGAAAGATAGAATGGAGGCTATATTAGAAGACAATGGCTTGAAGGAATTCATTGATCAAGAAATCCCAAAGCCAGCTTCAACTAATGCACAAGAGTTGGCTGAGTGGAAGAAGTGTGTGGTGAAGGCGAGACGGATCATCCTTGAGGGAGTTCAAGACCAAATTGTCTTGAGTCTCCATGGGAAGGATACTCCATTTTCAATGTGGAAGACATTGAAGGACCTCTACCAGAATATTAACGACCAGAGGAAATTGGCGCTCAATGATAAGCTTCAAAGAATCAAGATGGAGAAGGGCGATATTATTTCCACATATCTGAACAAGCTCACCACCTGCAGAGATGAGCTTCACAGTGAGGAAATAACTACTATCGATGAAGATATGGTGAGCCTCGCTCTCCTTGGCCTTCCAAAGAGTTGGAATAGCTACCAGGACTCTGTGAATGGAAGGGAGAAACTGTCAGATTGAGAACGACTGTGGTCAGATCTCATACAGAAGGAGATCAGGAGGAGCACACGAGATGGTTCTTCATCCAAGGATGATGATGAAGAAAATATTGCCTTAGCAAGTAAGGCAAGGAAAGGGAAGGGGAAGGCTTCCCATTCCAAATCGAATTCTTCTCATGGAGGGAATAAGGGTGACATGTCTAAAGTGATATGCTTTAATTGTCACAAGATGGGACATTATGTGACTAAATTCCCATCGAAGAAGATCAAGAAGGGATCCTCGGAAGGATCGGAAGGCGAGGCATTAGCCTCTTAGTTCGAAATGGAGTCTACCCTCATTGCATGCATGGTGTCATCGATGATGGGTTGTGTTTGGTATCTTGAGAGTGGAGCCTCATTCCACATGACTGGTGATAAAAAGCTATGTAGTACCTTAGAGGAGAAAGACCTCAAGATGTGCATAGAGATGGGTGATGACATAAGGTATAGTGTTTCAAGAGTGGGCACGATTGCTTTTTAGAGGGAGCATGGATCTCCTCTCACCTTGACAAATGTGATGTATGTGTCTGGACTGAAGAAGAACTTGGTATCGGTCGCGATGTTGGAGGACAAAGACTACAATGTTGTCTTTAGTAAAAAAAATGCATTCCTAAGACACATAGCCACGAGTCAGACCAAGAGGATAGGGATTCAGGTGAAGAATCTCTATAAACTAGAGGTAGATGATTGTGCAACATTGAGTACGAAAGTAGAATTGGTGCAAAGCCAAGACATTGGTGAGTTGTGGCACAGGAAGTTGGGCCATTTGCATCATGGGGCTTTGAAGATAATGCAGCAGATATCTACAGGGACTTCCGAAAGGTAAACTTGAACAAGTTGACACATGCAAAGGTTGTACCTTGGGAAAGTACACCAAGTCTTCCTTTCATGATCAAGACAGTCAAGCAGAGGCTATCTTAGAGCGAGTTCATACTAATGTGTGTGGGCCATTCTCGATGGCATCCACAGTGAAGCAAAGGTATTATGTGATTTTCATTGATGACTATTCTCGTAAATGCTGGATTTATTTCATGCAGAAGAAGGACCAAACCTTCACAAAGTTTTATGAGTTCAAAGCTTTTGGTCAAGAATGAGTTAGGGAAGAAGATCAAGGCCTTGAGAAGCGCAAACGATGGAGAATATGTCTCTCAAGAGTTTAAGGACTTCTATGCAATGGAAGGAATTAAACGAGAGTTGACGGCACCTCATAACCCACAACAGAATGGGGTGGCCGAGAGGAAGAATAGAACTATTGTAGGGGCAGCACGGGAAATGTTGCATGACCAAGGCCTACCACTTCACTTGTGGGTTGAGGCATGCAACACAACGGTCTACTTGTAGAATAGAAGCCTGCATCACATACTTGGGATGAAGACACCAGAGGAAGCTTTCTCTGGTAAGAGACCAGATGTGGGTCACTTCGGGATCTTTAGCACATTGATATACTTCCATGTGACAAAGGATGCATGGAAGAAGCTTGAGCCAACATTAGAGTTGGGGATATTTGTGGGGTACACTGGTACACCTCACAACTATCGGGTGTACTTGCCTACCAGTCGGAGGACAGTGGTTCACAAAGCTCTCAAGTTTGATGAGTAGAAGGCCATGTGAGCTTCCCTTGAGAGGGAGCTCCAACTACAGGCTGTGCGGAACTGTTGGTTCCTAAGGGGGAGGAGCCTTAGACTATTGCGGAGCAGCCACATGTAGAGGTTCCAGGAGTGCAGACATCCACTCAAGCAGATTCTTCCAGAGATGGACAGAAGTGCACAAGAGAAGCTGACAGATTGTTGCAGGATGCGAGAGAGAATTTGGGAGCACCATCTTCTCAGAGTAGACAGAGG
The DNA here is from genome assembly GCA_000404065.3 of Pinus taeda. NCBI lineage: Eukaryota > Viridiplantae > Streptophyta > Pinopsida > Pinales > Pinaceae > Pinus > Pinus taeda. The sequence goes on along the minus strand of APFE031317865.1, from coordinate 70,873 downwards.
AGGTCACCTGAGAGGTACACTAGATACATGGCCCTTGCTGGGGAATGTGTTGAGACCGAGCCATCTTCCTTTGAGGAAGCAGTGCAATAGCCAATTTGGGTTGATACTATGGTGGATGAGTATGACTCCATAGTTCATAACAATGTTTGGGATGTGGTTCCAAGACCAAAGAACAAGTCAGTTGTGAGTTCCTGTCGGCTTTACAATGTAAAACAAGTTGTTGATGGTAGTGTGGAGAAGCATAAGGCAAGATTTGTTTCCCGTGGCTTTTCACAAGTCGAGAGGATCATGTTGTTGCGGTATATTTTGACAAAGGAGCAAGACGCTGACATTTTGACAAAGGCATTGTCAAAGTGTAAATTCAAGTTCCATAGAGACAGGATCGGCGTGGAGCATAATCCCTTTCTTGTTGAGAGGGAGTGTTGAAATGTGGCAACACGAATATTCGAATTTAATTTGTCCTTGAATTAAATTGTGAATTAAAATCGAATTTAGTCTTAACATCTACTTGGAGATAGTTAATTAATTTATCTTGAATTAATTAGTTGGATAAATTCAAGTTAGAAGTCTTTATGAAGTCATGCAAGAGTTATCCCTTAAATTAAGGAGATAAGATTGAGTTATATTTGAGTTGTAATTAGTTAACTTAGTTTACTGAGTTAAGTCCAGTTAAATTAGTTCCAAACTGTTTGAAGAACCAATGGAGAGTTAAGAGTCAGTTGATGCATGCATGCACTCAACTAGTGCTACTCCAGTTAACTGAAAATTCCCTCATCAGAAACTCATGCATGTATATTCTGAGAAAGACCTAGTTGAGATTAAAGTCAAGGACAGTGTACTATCAGTTGCATGTATTTTCTTATAAAGAAAACTCATGCATTCAATAAAGGTATCATTCCTTGAGGATTGCGCAATTCTGACAGTGTGTGAGATCGGGAGATCATCCACTTGGTAAAGAGGTTTTCCACTTGGTTGAAGGTGAATCATCCCAGAGGAATAACGCAAGGAAATAAGATCTTGGAGGGCAAAGAGGAAGGCTGGAGAGTAGCCAAGATTGCATGTGAGCATCTATGAGGATTGTACTGAGAGTTGGATAGCTGTGAGAGCTAAGGCTTTGTATAATTCCTATGTATTTCCACCTTGTATGATAATACAGATAGTGGGGTTTTTAGCTAAGGCTTTCTCCAAAGTATTTTCATGTGTATTGTGCATTGATTCTTCTTCTTTTGGTTATATTGTTTAGCTCTATCTTTAAGCTTCCGCAAATTGATGGTAGAAGTAGGTTATAGCATTCTGCTTTGATTTATATTGCATTATCGAGTTAACCTGCACCAGATTTTCTACAATTTTGTCAATGTGTCTTCCAAGTCAAGAGATTCTATGTAGTCTACCACCTTGCTAGCCATCTGATCTCTTTTTTGTAAGGCATACTATGCCAACTAAACCAAATCACCATAACTCAACGTACCTTAGCATACTCAGGGAGGATACTTTGTCTACAAGATCATCAAATCAGCGTGATGCATATACAACATAACCCTAATAACATATAGACATATATCAATAAGTGCATAACCATTATACTAACTAGGGTTCAGTCATCAATGCAAGGCCATATCGACAATGCATGTTATGACCTCATGCATGACAACAACCATTACTCCAATATACACATTACCTCAGGCGACTATCCACCTGCATAATCAAAGCCTAATCAACTAGACATACACATAATCGCATGTAGTCGAGCATAAGCGATCAATTATTGTAATCAACCTACAAGATTGATGCATGTTATCAAATAACCAAGAATGAAACCCAACATACAAGGATGTAACCGAGCTGCATGTAATTGTATAACCAGTCATATACTCATGACGATGCATTCCATAAAATCGGCATCAAGTTCCTCATGATAACCTTACTACTACCAAGATCAATATGATACATTGAAACAAGCACATGGAACGCAAGTGTAGGAGCCACACACACAACTGACATGCATGCATGACCAACACATTCACCCATATCTGTAGCACCAGATATGAGCATAACCATGCTTTGATACCAATATGTAACACCCCCTCCCAGGTTGACCCAAAGTAACCATGCCAACCAGGGTAAACATGAGGAGATATGCTACTAAAATCTGATTTTACCTCCTATGTATCCTTAAGGAAGTGGAAATGATGGAACATCACATACAGTCATCCAACATCATCAACAAAACCCTCAGGAGACAAGTCATCCACTGAGATAGCCTATCCCTGGGTCTCACTACTTTTCTTCAACTCTTAGGCCGTAGTCTCTCTCATGCTATAGGCAAGGGAGCATCCAACAACCTAAAGTTGCTCTCATAGGCCTGCTTGCTAGCGACTTGGACCAGAACTATTAGTTTTGTGCGAGGGACCTCGAGATTTAAGCCACTTTTCTAGCCCAAAATCTTGGCCTCTGCCCATAACTTGTTGTAACTTCCAGAATTCATTAAAAACATAATAACAATGCTGATCAATCAAACATCAACCTCAGTACTAGGCTAAGCATCCCCAACCGGGAATGAAATTCTATCAAACACTTGGCATCAACGCAACCTACATGTCTAGAATACGAGATATAGAATAAATGTCTAAAAATACTTATGAAACATAACCAGAAGGATCACCTCCTTCTTCATTGAACTACTACATCATCAATTAGGTCTTGCATCCATCTATTTAATAGTTACAAATAAATATATTAAATAACCATGACATGAACCATTCATTCAACCATGCTTGTAACCAACATAACACCATATAAATATCAGATATATGACAACCATTAAATCCACATACAAATCAGTGCAAGAATAAGATAACTTAGCTTTTATTAATCATAGGAAAATCCTACTAGGTTTGGGACTTCCACGTACCACCTGACCATAGACATGGCTGAACCAAATCTCTCTTTCAGCCAGTCACCCCTGTGCCACATTCCAAGCATGGATGTCGGATCTCATAGAAAAGTCAAGGGAATCCAGAGGTTAAACCACCTCCACCCTCATCAAACTATGATCACACCAAAACTGATGCTCTGATCACAACCGAACATAACTTCGAATGCCATTCGGAATCCATCGCTCTCCTTAAGGAATTTTCCATCTCCTTGTCCCTCAGGATTTAACGCAATTCAAACTTAGATCATTAGGCCCTAAATGTCACTGCTCCCGTAGGATTTACTATGTATCTTGCCAAAACAAGTCAAGGGATTCCTAGGCCTTTGGGAATGAACCTTGAGACCACCTCAACCCTGGATTCCAAAATCCATCTGGAGAACCAAAGCTCAAAACCCAAAATAAAAATCCCAACATACCATGCATCTAGAAAAAGGCTAGGCTAGGTTGAAATCCACTATCATAACCTGAAAAAACCATGCCACTGACAGCAAGGGAACCATACACCAACATGCAAAGCCATGCATGTCCAAACCAACTAGGAATTCACACATGCAAAAGGTTACCTACAAGTATTTCCATTGAAGTTGCTTGAGTCCTTTTTTCATTTCCTTGATCCTTGCTTACTTTTCCTTCCTTGCTTTCCCTTCCCTTTGCTCCAAACTAGAGTGCTATAATAAAACTATAAGTGACCAAGAGAGTGAGAGAGAGAATAATGAGAGATCTCCAAACATGAACTTTACAAAAACCATGAACTGATCTTCATAAACCTTTTATGCATGAGGCCTCTAATTTCTTCATTTTCCATTATTTTCCTTCAATTTCCTCCTCACATGTAACCTGTGACCTTTCACCCTACTTTTCTCCTAATTTCCTTTATTTTCATAAATAAATGTGCAAAAATGTCTTTTTACTTTTTAATGCCTTAGCCTTAGTCTTTGCCAAATTTCCTTAGCCAAAACACACATCCAATGATTCCCACTAGGATATCTTTGCCCAACATTCATCTTGGAATAAGTGTCCCTTACCCGTGGTCTTATTTTTCCTTTATTAACTTTTATTACATGAAATTTTCACTAGGGTTGTTATAATTAAGTAGGCAAAAGGATTTGAGACATTTGACAAAGAGTCGCACGTGTGCAGACTCAAGTGAACGCTGTATGGATTGAAACAAATGCCCCATGATTGGTATACGAGGATCGACAATTATCTTACTAGCTTGGGATTCACCATAAGTGAAGTAGATGCAAACTTTTACCATATTGTTGTTGAAAGTACATTATTGATGATAGTATTATATGTTGATGATTTAATTTTGTCGAGTGATGAGAATTTGATCAAGTCTTGCAAAGAAGATTTTACAAGAGAATTTGAGATGAAGGACTTGGGACTCATGCACTATATCCTCGATATATATGTATGGCAAGGAGATGGGGAACTTTTTATCTATCAAGGAAAGCATGCCAATGTGATACTGAAGAAGTTATACATGGAAAGCGACAAACCCATGTAGATTCCTCTAGCAAAGAATTGGAGGAAGTAAGATGCTACTTCAGATGAAGTAGTGGAGGCTACCATTTACAGGAAGCTTGTGGGTTCCCTCATGTATTTGGTGACCACATGTCTGGACATGTGTTATGCAGTTAACCAACTTAGTCAAGCAATGGTTAAGCCAACCAAACTCTATTGGAAGGCAGAAACTCATGTATTGAGATGCGTCAAAGGCACCACTCAGTTTGATCTTTGGTATAGATAGACAAAACAAGTGGAGCTGCAAGGCTTCACAAACGTAGCTTGGGTGGCGATTCCATCATACAAGAAGAGCACATCAAGAGGAATTTCCAGTGTTGGGTTAGCAGTGGTAAATTGGTACAATAGGAAGCAGAGATATGTTGCACTCAACGCAACAAAAACACAGTACATGGCTGCACGCCAAGAAACATGTGAGGCTATCTGGTTGAGAACAATTCTTATTGGATTATTTGGTCAAACGATCATTGTTCCCACTGTGATTTACTATGATAATCATAGTTGTATCAAACTCTTTGAGAATCTAGTTTTTCATTATTGATATAAGAATATCGACATCTGGTATCACCATCTACGAATTGTGTGCAAAGGTAGATCATGTTTTTGGATTACATTCCTATAGAGGAACATGATGCAGATATTTTGACAATGGCTTTGTCAAAGAGAAAATTCGAGTTCCATAGAGGCAGGATCGAGGTATCAGATAATCCATTTCTTGTTGAGAGGGAGTATTGAAAATATAGCAAGAAATTCCTAATTTAAATTTTCCTTAATTAGGATAAATTCAAATTCTAATTTCAATAAAATACTTATTTAACTGAAGTGATATGGAACTTATCATTTAGTTAAATCAGTTGGTTCAAGTAGGAGACACTTGAGATATATTTAGTTGTGATTGATTGCTAATTTCTAGCAATCTATTTAAGTTAATTTGAGTTATTGTGAATTTAAGTAGTTATAACTAATTAAGAACTAGTGGAGAAGAAAATAGTGGGGTGTATTCACCAGTGATCAACCAGTTAACTCATCAATCAACATAGAATAATTGATGCATCTAGATAAATGAAGTTACCTAGTTGAGATTTGAGTTCAAAGACAATGTACTATCAGTTATAGACAATTCCAAATTGTACAAGTGGTGTATGCAGTCAGAGAAGGGCCTGCACGGATCACGCAGTTATGGGTGGGGAATTTCCCTAACTAATAGGGGCCAATTCTTTGAGAAAAAACACAAGGAAATATGGACTTGGGTAGGTTTGAAATTAGTTAAGTGTTGACCATATTTAGTCTATGAAGCAGTGAAATAGATTACACTAGTGTAGAGGTTGCTTAGGCTTGAGCAAGCATTGTATTCCTTCTCTATTTTTTTACTAATGCAATACATATAAGAAGGGGCTTTTAGCAGTTTCTTTCCCCTAGATAAATATCTAAACATATTTGATTGAATCTTGTCTCATTTTTATGTTGTGATTTCTCGATCGATTAAGTTTTATTTCCGTTGATGAGTAGAGCAGATTCAAATATTTTGTTTTAATAAATTACATTAACAGTGTAAATCTACAAGGAATTTAAACAACTACAAATCAGGACGGACATGGAAATCCTTCCGCTGGACATTCCATCGGTGAATCTGATGCAACAATAGGACAGAGTGTGCCTTCAGGGATGTACCTTACTCATAGTACTTGAGGAGGCCTATATTCCTCAAGAGCGCTCGGTCACTATAGTAATAGGGTGAGGGTATAAATCCCTCTCCCTTTCTCTTGCCTACCATGGTCACATCATATTATATGCGTCCATCTGTTGCTCCCTCTGCTGATGTATCTGCTACATGATTGACATATAAAATACATCAGCCTCATACATAAAATACATTTTTTTATTAAATGAAACATGTATTTATGACTATGGAAACATAAATTTTAATAATAATAAAAAAAACTGTTGCGCTCAAAACCCATTCATTCAGTTTCTCCTTATTTCTCCCATGTAGTTAAATGCCCTTTCCCGTAACCATACATTCAACAAGCTGGAAAAAATGAATTTGCTGAAAACACAAATTCTGAAAAATTTACAGAATGCTGGAAATTGCAGAAATAAAAATCAGCAGTAATAAACAGCCATTAAAACACATTAAAACACTGATATTTTTGGTCAACGTGACCCTGGAAAAACCCCCTACAACTCTTGGGGAAAACCAGATTGAGAGCTCTTCTTTATTTCTGAAAAATGTCTTTTTACAGAGAAAATTTCAGCAAAAATTACAGCAAAATAATTTTTTTTTTCAGCAAGCAAACTTATCCATTTTCAGCCCAACAGACCACGTGGAAACTTCTCAGTTTTCAGCAAAAAATCAGCTTTTTTTCTGCTTTTTCTTGCTGCTGTTTTGCTTGTCTTTCTGCTGTTCTGATTTTGCTGAAGAGCTGCCTGGTATGTGTGCCAAACTGCTGCCTCTTTCTCCTTCTTGTCTAGAAATCTCCCTTGCTCTCTTGCTCTCCTTCTCCCAATCTGCTCATGAAAGAATGAATGATCTTTTCCTCCTTTTTCTCCTTTAATATAACTCCAAGTGACTTTTGGGTGATCCAAGTGACTTTTGGGTGATCTCTAAATCCAATGGCTGAAATAGATTTAGATCAATGGGTGAGATTAAATGCACATTTAAATCTCACTTTCTATTTTTTAATTCACCCACTTTAATAAAGACCCACTTAGTCATTTATTTCCAAAGTCACTTTTCCTTTCTAATTTTTCATTGACTTTATAAAAGTCACTTTAAAATTAGACTTAGTAACTTTATCACTTAAAGTCACTTTTAAATTAGATTTTAACTTTATAAAAATTATAAAGTCACTTTAGGAGAAAAATTAAAATCTTTTGGACACTTTTCCCTAGGCCAAAGATCAAAGCCTAAGGGAACCACCTGTCCTCCGGTACCAAATTTCAACAGTAATGAGGTCCAGCATAGTGATGATGGTTGCAATATGATGCAGCACAGTGAGGTGCAGCATGATGAACAGGTGCAGCACTATGACGGGTGATGGAGTCACCTGGGAGAATCAGTTGAAGCAGCACGTCTTCAACTGAGTTCAGCTACCTCATGTATCATCTACTTAGAGATGATCTATGCTCTTATTTAAGATAAGTCAAAGTGTTGATTTCTGTTGTAAATGTACTATCTCTCTCTCTGCGCTGAACTATTGAAGAACATATAAGAAGAATTGATCAAGGGTTTCCCCACATTGGGGTTTGTCCCTAGCTAGCGCCACATCTTGTGTCCTCTTGTCTTGGCTTGTCTTCTGCAATCTATGTTTATGTTCTATCTACAATTTACTTTAATGCTGATGTGATTGCTAATCTGGGAAAGATATTGAGCTAACTGTGAAAATTGAAATAAATTGCTCTAAGCATAGAACATACCTAAAATTAACATGAGGCAAATAGTTTTTATCAATGGATTTTAACTTCTCATTTTGGGTTCTCTACATATTTATTTGTAAGAGGAAATCATTAAAGAAAGGGAGCCAAATCTGAGACTTATCTTTGGGAGTCAAAGTGCACATCTCTTGTCGGTAGAAGTTCCCAAGTTTATACTATCTCTTGCTTGTCCTTGAAGTGATTCGAGTTATCATTCAAAGGGTTGAGCACTACTGTTGTAAGAGGGGTCGAATCAACCATTGTGGTAGATGGAGAATCTTCCTACTTTGTTGGTCGTGTCACTCTGAATCTAAGGGTCGAGTTACAATATAAATAAAGGGTCAAGTTACTATGTATTGGAGCTACTCATTCGTTGATATCACACTGTCAAAAAGGGCCGCAATCTCCACTATCCTAACTGAGTTTACAATGATGATGAGTGATACACAAAGGCTCTCATGTATTTATATGAACCTTAGGGGTTCGAATTATGTCTAATTGGCCTAATAATGTCCCTAAAATAAAATAATGTGCAAATAAAATTAACTTTTGATGACAAGCCCACCAAATAGTTCCATAATAAGAATAATTAGCCTCTCAAGAGGGTCGAAATGATAGACAAGTAACTAGGAGGGCCTTTGGAAGGTCAAATTTAGTCCCTCACAAGGTTGCAGGGAAGTGGCTCCCCCCCCTCGAACCCACTCCTGGAGTGCACTCCCTTCGGGAACGACCCAGGGAGTGTGCTCCTGAAATCACTCCCACAATGAGTGAATTTTGGGAGCAAAATTTTCGCTCCCTAGCCTTTTTTGAATTATTTTTTTTGCAAAAACATTCCAAATGCAATTAACCCAGGGAGTGTGCTCCCGACATCACTCCCACAAGGAGTGAATTTTGGGAGCAAAATTTTCGCTCCCTAACCTTTTTTCAATTATTTTTTTTGCAAAAACATTCCAAATGAATTTTTTTTTCAAACAAACAATAAGTTTTGAGTGGGGTGGCCTAATGATCAAGCCTATGACCCTAGTATTGATATGTGATTCATGGTAATGTTAAATACTTAAATTTTTAACATCATCATGAAATGACTCAGGATGTTTGAGAGTGGTTCTGACCTCATTGGATTTCATATGGAGAAAGTACAATTTTAGATCTCATTTAAAATCCAACAGACTTTTCAATTTTTCAAGATTTCATAATTGAGGGGATTGCAATCTTTCCATTGGATTTTTTTCATGTATTAGGGTATGGAACTCGTATTTAATCAACAGCACCAATCCCTCTATGTACCTTGATGTTAGTGACATTGGTTGTCAAACTCCTCTATCATGACCCTACTAAAAATGTACCCATCACTCAAACAAAATCTTGAGTTGACATGCTATGGTTTTTCTATCTTATGTTAATGCTTAGAGGGTGATATTAATGACAAAGATCCCTATACAAAGCCAGTGGTAATGACAAAGATACCTCTGGATATTAATTCTTAGAGAGTGATATTAATGATAAAGATTTTGATTTTCCAACAAGACTTAAAAATTAGACATATCTCATGGCAGCAAAAAGCCCAAGCATTAGCAATAGATAATAGATTTACCTGTCTTTTCTAGTTTCTAGTAGTTTTTATAACTGTCGACTCTTTCATATTTATTATGATATTTTTTGTAAACAATATATGACAATTTAAGTTTTAAGTTTGAAGTTGGCAATTATAACTCATTAGTAATGAATTATGAATATAATGCTTCGTGAAAGTTGAATCATTTCATTTCATTTTATAACATTTCATTTCATGTTAGAATTTTTATATAATTTTGGTGATCAATGATGATAAATGTTACGTATTGAATTTTGAAAGCTTGAAACTTTAAGATTGAAGAATCATGAGACTCAATATGTTGTATGTTACCAACTTGTGGACGTGGTTGATGAAGATTATAACTTCTAGATGATTGATGTTTTATGGTTCAATCTATGTTTTTATGCTTTTTATAACTAATTCATCATTCTACATGCTTTTGTTGACATATATGCATCAAAATATATATATATTCGCTCTCGAACCGAGAGCTTTTGAAAATGTTGCTCCATGCTCCCGCTCCTCGCTTTCACTCCTGCTCCCAAGTAACCTTGGTCCCTCATGTGCCAAAATGAGTAGAAGGTATCCAATAATAGTGATGAAGGGGATGGCCCCTCGATCTCCAAGACAATGACCTGTGGTGCCCCTAAGTGACTGTGGGGACACAAAATGCATCCTCATGGGTCTCCAACAGGATCAAACAAGCATGTATCCCATCTTCAAGGGTTGAAACAATAAAGCAAACACTCCCTTATCTTCGATGGTGAGACAAAACCCCATCTGGGCCCTGGATCAACTGTCAAGTATGTGGTGCAAGTGTGTTGCCGATTGGGCAAGGTGGTTCAGGTGCATCATCATCATCAAATAAGTGGTACATGAGCACACAATAAGTAATGTTGAGGATCCCATGGAATGGCTATATGCTCTCTGCTATGGTGGAGGCCCATGGCTCTCAACACATCACCCAACAAATGTCATTAAGATACTCTGGAGGGCTTGGACCCCGTATAGGGAGACCAAACCCCAAGATGAAGACCCATCTATAATCCTGCATAAGATCTAATGTGTCTCCTTGCCTTCCAGTACAACAATTCATTAGTGCAATTAAGCAAATGAGCTTACAAGTCATGGAACCAAGTGGGCACTTCATAGTGGCATGCCCTTCCATAATGGGCTTTAGAGTGTACAAGTGTCTCCAAATTCAGGGAGGAGGTTAATCACGGACCCTATTAAGGGGTTTCAACCTCTAAGGGAGTGACATGTCCATGTTACATCTGTCATATAGCAGGTGTTATGTGATATAATGATGGAACGTAATGGAGCATCAGGGGAAGGCTCCAAGCCATATGCCATGGTACAAGGGTAACTCAGATGAGGGAGGCTCACACTTGGGTGTTCAGATGTAGGAGGGAGCAACTATAGTAAATGAGTTACCTCGGCCTTTGTTTTTCCACCCTTCTTCATATGCCTTTTGTCTTTTAGTGATTTTTTTCTTTTATAACTGTGCAGGACTCCAGGGTATGAAAGCATAATGTGAATGATATAGCAATGAATACCCCCTTAAGGTAGGGAAATTCATCGATCACCAGGGGTTGGGACAATCCTGGGTTCTTTAAAGATGCATGGGGCCAATATGAGGTTCCCTAGGAACAAGAGTGATGGCCACAATGATAGGGGTAGAGCTCATGTTGGCTTTTACCCATGTGCTAATTTGTACGTCTCGGCCATCTTTTGCATTTTATGGTACATTTCCTGTTGAGAATGGCCAAATCATGCTTTTTACTTTCTTTTTGGCTACATCAACCTCTGGAGCATCGTTCTAGGCCCAACCCAAAGTGTGGACAAGGAGAGGGGGAGGTTAAAACTTCTTGTGGACCCAATGGACAAATGTGGACCCAGATGGGAAATATGTGAAAAGAGGTTATAATGAGCAGAGGGGAGTGATGTATGTGATGTCAGGAAGCGAGACCATGCAACCAAAATTGGGGTTTCCCATGTAGTGACACTTCTAAAGCTAGTATCCAATAGATGAGATCTCACTGGACTAGGATACAAGGTTAACCACCAACTTGGACAAGGGGGCAAGAGTACAAACCAAGCCCATTATTTTCGTCAAATTGCCCCACTAATCCATGCCCAAAAGTGTCCATGATAAGCAAGCAGAAATACCCAACTACATAATGAAAGCCATACCTTCGAGGTTGGAAGGCCCACCTTCAAACACACGATCATGACAGATGGGTGAGGGTGCATAATCGCTGACTCAGGTGGCGAAGAGAGTGGCACATCGAGCTAGCAGGGGGCTGCAAAGGGCTGCTGGCTACCGGCTGAAGACAATCTAGGAGAAAATTTCTCCTATGGGTGTCACCCACAGGGGGTGGGTAACAAGCCCTTTTAGGGCACTCATCATCCAAGGACTCCAGATTATTCTTGTAGCATCTCATTGACATTTTTGCAGTCATCACTTGCAGCCTTGGTCATAAAACTGTGAAGGGACTGTCAGTTGTTGAAGTCTGAACTAATTATTTGCCTTTTTGTTCTTTTTGTTTTTGTAAGGGACCCTCGCTGGTGGCAAAATTGAAGGTGAGTTTTTCGTTAGGTCTAGGGCTTTGTTCCCTATGTTTTGTTTGGGGTTCATTGATCCACTAACCTGGTCTCTGCCCTCAAATTGCACCTATTTCTGGCTCTATAACCTCACCCCTGCCTTAGTTCTGTCCCATTTTCTCTATCCTAATTTCAGATTGTAATCATTGTGCATTCGGCGCTCATTAGGGCTCCTCTTACAACAAATAATCTTGTTGTCACTTCTCTAAGTAGCAAAAGCCACTACAGGACTTTAAGGTCACTTAATTCTACTCTAGAAGGAAACTGAGTTTGAATTTCTGAGGTTTCCCCTGCTAAGTACTCAAGCATCACAACAACGAAAGCTTGCAGATTGTTTTGTCATGACATAAAATTCTGAGTATTGTTCTTGTTGAGTGATAGCAGTCTACCTAATAGTGAAGGTAGTAACAGTGTTGTATGGTCGTCATCATACTGTGTGGCATATAACGCTTGTAACCTTACTATATATGCCAGTTTGATATGTATAACATGAATTAGTGCCCTTATGAGACAAACAATAATTGACATAGCAGAACAGTGAAGTTGAGAATTGTGAATTCAAATAATCTACGGCAGTGGTGAAGACAAGAATGATAGTGAGACTTTGTTGATACAAGCGACTTTTCGTAACATTGATGATAAATGACCCTTGCTATGATGTGATGCCTTGACTTGATTCATAGTGACATTTATTGTGCATTGTTGACAGTAACAGCAACTTGAAGATAGTATTAATAACCTTATCTATGACTAGATAGTGAAAGAGTGACTTAGCTCTCACAGTACAGTACATGACAGAATAAAAGGTAACCTTGTTGACAGTATGACTGTATGACATGACAGCATACTTTATGATCTGACCTTGACAAGATTATGACATGACAGTGATATATTGGAAGCTTTTGAAGTCTGCACTCTTGATGGCATTCCATTGATGATGGCAATAGCTTTTATGGATATTCTTCCAATGATAACAGTAACCTTAATGACTTGATAAAGACAGTGGTTGTCATCCCTTTTATAGCAGCAAATCTTGGCTTAACAATAACATCTTACAGTGATTTTGTATGACAGTGATCTACATGAAAGTATACTTGGCATTTGACGGTGTCTTTTGGTACTTGGGAGTGTACAGTGTACATGACAGTTTCAGCAAATCTTGGCTTTACAATAACATCTTACAGTGACTTTGTATGACAGTGATCTACATGAAAGTATACTTGGCATTTGACGGTGTCTTTTGGTACTTGGGAGTGTTCAGTGTACATGACAGTTTCTTGATGATGTTGGGTTGACACAATAAGGACCCTAACAATGGATGTGATAGAGATTCTCTTGACAGTGCATTGGATAAGTGATAGTGGGCTACTGACAGTGATGATTGTAATATTTCTCAGTTGTGACAATAGTTTTGTATAGCAGCAGTAGTGACAGTGAATTGTGCAGTGGTCAGTTGATGCGGCAGCTAGGGTTTGATAAGAAGTTTGTGCAGCGGTTTGGTTTGGCATTATGATAAAGTAGTGGTCAGTTTGAGCAGTGAGGCTACCAGGACTTGGCAGTGTTATACATACCAAGCAGAGCAGCAGAATCTTCATTACAGTTTCTTTACATTGATTCAGAGCACAAGGGCATCGAGTCTGAAAATTGTGAAAAGTGGTCCCCCGGCTCTTTAGGGTGATTGGAGTCACCTTCAGGTTATGCCCTGAGAACACTTCAGGGCGGCAAGGTGGTGCTGGGCAAGTCATAGATTACACAAGGCGTTGTGGCGTCCTTTCAGTTGAGGCTGATAAATTACAAGGCGACGAAGCATCCCTCCAACAGCAGCTGGTAAACAAAGTGTTGGGGAACTTGTCACGTTGTGGCCTAACTCACAGGGCGTAGGGGCGCCCTTCCGGTTGCAACAGGATATTAGGGTGTAGTAGCATCCTATAGGTTGTAGCCTATAAATCAAGGGGTTGTAGCCTCCTTTAGCTGTGGCTAAAAACTTGATGTATTTAATTTTTCTTGTAAAGAGAATAATAAGACAATTACTAAGAACATAGTTGCAGGAATCGCCCCCCCCCCCCCCCGGATCCTAAGCCAGAATCGCGACTCGAGGCGAATCGTCCCAGAATCCATAGGCGAAGCGCGCTTCCAAAATTGAGGTGGCACGATTCCGGCTTTTAAGTGCGCTTCCTGCCATTTTAGGTGGCGTTGCCCCGGAATAAAGGCATGAGGGGGTGGGTTAGGGTGAGTTTAGGGTGAGTTTAGGGTGACTTTAGAAAAGAATAAAGCCCCCATTCTCTTCTCATTTTCTCACTTTGAGTTTATGAGAGTTGGAGAAGAGAAGAGAGGAGAGGAGAAGAGA
>APFE031317865.1:25030-56400 GCA_000404065.3 Pinus taeda | reverse complement strand
TATTGTAAACATTATTATTTAAATTTTGGACATGACAAATGTTGACAGTTGCTCACTTGCTAGATAAATCATAATATGCTCTATGTTTTATGTTTTATAATATGCTTAAATGTTTTATGTTTTATAATATGCTTAAAAATTTGATGTATGTTTGTAATAGCTAGAATATAGATGATTGTTGTACATACTAGTAACTTCAATGGAATCATGGATGCCATATCTATCTTGATTTATGCAAAAATATGCATGTTTTCATGTCTTCTACAATTAATTTGGTATTTGGGATGTTTGTTTTGAGTATAAATGCAAAAAAATATAAAAATATATATATATATAGCAGATGCTTCCCCGGACGCTTCGCTTCCTAGATTTTTGGAAAATGACGCTTCCGCGCTCCGCGCTTCCGCTTCGCTCCCGCTTCGTGCAACATTGACTAAGAAGCGTTTGGTGGTTTTTGAACCGAAGGGGGTTTTCCAACTAAAATCTTGTCTATTGTTTTATCTTTTTGCTTTGTTGTATGGTTGGTGTTTTCTACTACATTTTATATCTGGTAAAGAAGAATAATAATAATAATAATAATGTTGAAAAATAACTAACGCTTTGAAAAGATTAATAAAGTACGAATTCCTAAGAAATATTGATTCACCCCCCTATTATTGATTTCTAGTAGCATCGGATGTGCTCTAAGCCTCAAAATTTGCAAGGGGGCTTGGACACATGTATTCCACAATATCCAGAAATCATTTTGGGAAATTCCACCCAGAAAACAATTTTATTAAAAAAATTAATTATTTTTAATGGGTGCCTAAGTCTAAACTTAGGAAGTTAAAATAATTAAAGGGTATTAATGGAACAGAAAACTTATGATATGCAGAAATATATGCATAAATATTTTATTAAAAAGAGGAATTGACAGATGATGAGTGTTTACAAAATGGGGTTCCTGGCTTATATACCGCCATGGACACCCTATGGGGAAAGGGCATGATCATAAGATCATGCCCTTTCGTCTAATTTAACTGAATATTAAATAATAAACCTAATCTAACTAATTTTTTACATAACATTGTCTTCCTCTCGAAAGAATGCTTTGTCCTCAAAGCATAAGTAACGACGGATGTTGTTGAAGAATGATTCATTCTCCCTGAAAGCGTCTTCTTTGGGTAAGTCCTTCCATTTGATCAGATATTGTAAAGTTTTGTAGATGTTCTATGCTAAGAGCAATTTCACTTTTCTCACAGCAATCATACAAGTAGTTAAGCAAAATGCAGATAGAACATATAAGCAGATCTTATAGAAGACAAATCAGAAACAGGAAAAAAATGTGTGTGTTCGTTTCGGCGGTCAACAGGATGCTTCAACCAGCAAAGTCTCCTTTGGTCAGCCAGCCCAGCATGTGTCACAACAACCCTCCAACCAGTAGATGAGTCAACCCAAGTCAATTCTACAAAAGTCAACGCTGTCCTGAAAAGTCAACGCAGGGGCAGCAAGCTAAAAGTCAACGCAGCAGCAAAACGGTCAACCCTTTGACCTCGATTTTTGTGCCAGGTAGTACGGCCTTCAAAAATCGAACCTTCCACAAGTTTTCAGCTTGATTGGACCAAGCGTTGACCAAAGTCAACGCTGGTCAAACTTTCTGCGAAACCCTAGCAGCAGAAAATCGTACTACAGCTCAGTCGTACGGTCTGTTCTCTTCGTCCTTCCCACGTGTGGCTGAAATTCGTCCTCCAGGTAGCCTCTAAGATGAGAGAGGAAGATGTGAGTTGAGTTGTGATGAAATTCTCTCCAACTTTTCCTGTATTTATATACATCAATGAGGGTGTGTGACACATCTGTTGGGCATGTGAGCCTACATGACAAAACTGGCTGACCTTGCACATATAATTTATTAAGAATAATAAATTCAAAATATAAGTTCTGCTCATCGGATTAAGACTATTTTTATATGGATTTTACACCTCTCAGAAAGAGGAATCCAACAAAAATATTAGCCTCTTAATCTGAGCATCAGAACATGGAGTTTGGACCTAGTTGTCCAAATTTAACAGATATTCCAAGATGATCAAGGTCCCACATTTTAAAAGGTCTTGGATTAATCTTGCAATTTCCATTTTTTGGTGATGTGGATATCGGTATGGCTTGATATTGACAGGATCTAATCTTGCCTTGACTTCTATTTTATGCTCAATTTCCTTATTAGGCGGCATCTTCATAGGTAGGTCTTGAATTACTTTTTCATGCTTCCAAATTAGATCTTGTATCTCTGGTGACCCTTCACTAGTCATATTTGCAGATAACACTTCTAATTGGTGACATTGTACTACATAAGTAGGTGCTCCCTTTCGACTCAGCTCCATCATCTGAGATGATGATACAACTTGATTTTCTGGTGCCTCGAATCCGTGTAGTTTGTACTTTTGACCTCCCCATTTGAATTTTATAAATTGTACTTGATGGTTGGCGGCATATGTACCTAAGGTTCATAGCCATTGGATACCTAAGACTACATCTACTCCTCCTAACGGTACCATGAAGAACGGAGACTCTAAATTAAAGTCTTGAATCTGCAATTTGACCTTATGGCATTTCCCCACCTTTTCAATCTTCTTACCGTTAGCTACCATCACTTTCATATTTGGTAAGAGAAATGAAAAAATATTGAGTCTCTTTGCCACGGTTGCATCTAAAAAATTGTGTGTGCTACCAGAGTCGATGAGAACCACTACGTTGTTCTTCTTTATGTGTCCTTTTAACTTTAAGGTCTGAGGTTGTGATATACCTGTCATAGCAGATAGTGACACTTGCGGAATACTTCCGTCATCTAATTCTCGTGAGAATTCTGGGGGCATCTTCTGTTTCTTCTATGTCATAATCTTCACTGTTTGAACCATTGGTTGCTTCACAATTATATAGGTTATTTGGTTCTTTTCCTTTAGCACATCTATGTTTGGGGTCCCACTTCTCACCACAGCGTTTACATTTACCCTCTTTTATCCTTTGCATTTCCACATTAGATTTTTCATCCTCACGACGATGTGGTGGAACATATCTTGTATTATTTGAGTCCACATACTGGGGTATCCTTCGTCTTGCATATGTTTTTTCTGCTTTTGACCAAAACATTGGTTCGAATTTCTTTTTCGTTGTTTTTGCTTTACGTCTTGCTACTTCTATTGATGTAATGTCATGCATCTCAAGTTCTGCTTGTAAATGGGTTTTGAGTCCTGAGACGTATGACTGAATTAGACAAGATTCTGATAACCCAGGTACTCGTGTTACTAAGGTCTCCCATTCTTGAGTGTATTCGTCCACACTTCCTTTTTGTCGTAATTTGATGAGTTTTGAAAAGAACTCTTCTTCTCTTACACCTTGGAATCTTTTAAAGAATGCATCTTTAAATTTCCTGCAGTTAATGACGTGTGTTGTCTTTTTCCACCACATATACCAGTTATATGCTTCTCCCTCCATTTTCATGGATGCATACCGGAGCTTTTCGTCATCGTCATTGATGTCATATATCTCAAAGTATTCTTCTGCTTTATTTATCCATGCGACATTGTTTTTTTCGTTCCCATCGAATTTAGGCATCTCGACTTTTGCCCTTCGCTGGTATGTTGCTAATGGTTGAGCGAAAAAGGGATGTTGATTGGTAAAGGTATCCCAGAGTTGCTTGTTTGTAAGGATTGTGTTACTCCCTTCTTGGTGGGGTGTTGCTAATTTTCTTGGGGATTCAACTTTTTCATGAGAGTTTGTTGAATCTGATGAGATGTGTTCTTGATTCTCTTCATTTTCTTTTAGTAGTTGTTCGGGTGTACAATTCATCTTTTTACATAGAAGTTTCAGCATTGTTATGGCATCTCTGATGTTTACTTCTGTTTGGACATGTTGATTTTCAATCTTTATTTCTATTCGATTTGTCGTATCGTGAAGACTTTTGATTTCATCAGCTTGCTCCCCAAGCTTGATCTGGAATTCATTTAATCTTTTACTAACCTCGTCGTGGTTGTTATTTATCTTATGCTCTGCGTCAACCAATTTTTTTTGGAAATCCGCCATTGTCATTGTCGACATTGAGTGAGTTTGTGGCGGCGTATATTTATCTACCCGCTTAAAATTTTAAATTTTTTTTTTAATTAATTAATTAAATTGACGTTATAGTTTATATATATATATATATATATATATAGATTAAGTTATGTAATATATATATAACATATATATAAATTAATGAATAACTATTTATTATATATATTATATATTACCATCCGAACAGTCACGTTGACTGACGGAACCCTTTGACTGTTCAAAAAAATATCGCGAATATCACCGCAGTATATCACCGCAGTCTTTCAACGGATGGCTACGGGTCGATGGTGAGTGTGAACAAGTCACGGCGTGGAAACTAGTGCGGAAACAAGCGAGTGGGAGAACAACGTAAGTTAGCGTGAGGGTTGATACTAATGATGGACGATTGACGAAGAAAAAAGTGTGAGGAACAGACAGGGCCAGCGAACTAACGAGAGGAGCGGAACTTGGGCAGATGGTTGCAGAGATGATGACTTCGAGGGCAGAAGGAATAAGGGACTAATGCAATAGACGGTAGCAACAATGGTGTTGCAAGTAGTTAGAGAACCGTTAGCTGTGCTGTAATGAGCCTAGGAGCGACTCGCTTTGATACCAAATGGAACAAAAAACTTATGATACGCAGAAATATATGCATAAATATTTTATTAAAAAGAGGAATTGACAGATGATGAGTGTTTACAAAATGGGGTTCCTGGCTTATATACCGCCATGGACACCCTTTAGGGAAAGGGCATGATCTTATGATCGTGCCATTTCGTCTAATTTAACTGAAAATTAAATAATAAACCTAATCTAACTAATTTTTTACATAACAATTAATTAAATTGTGGGTGAAAGTTGAAACTTCTAAAAGAAGACGAGGATCAAGCCAAAATGATCTAAGCCATTGATTAGAATCCAATCTAGGCCATTGGTTCTCGATTGAACGATTATAAGAGGAGGCTTGATGGGCATTTGGAAAATACACCGTCAAGAGATCAAGAGATCGAATTTCTCAGAAAGAGCAGCGCAGCAGTGGCTAGAGAATCGATTGAGGAGATTTCTTGTAGTGAGGGGCAGTGATAGTTTTCGGGGGAAGTTTTCCTAGACCGAAGAGTACAAGGCAGAGAGGGCAAAGAGATGTCCAAAGAGGCTGACGTTGGGCCACACAGAGCTACGTTGTGGTAGCACAGAGCTTCAAAGGGAGATCGAAATTCTGCGGAGGAACAATTAGGATCTAGTGTTGGAGCCAGGGTGTGAGACTAAGAGGCCTAAGAGCTGAAGTTTCCAGCCAGCAGAGGATCAGAAAGAGGTGCAACATACTCCCAGCTGGAGTGACACAGTGACTGTGTAGGCTTGACACAGTACTGCGCAGAGGCTCACCTCTAGCACAAATTAGTGTCGGTTCTTCCAGTGACAGGGTGAGATCATCTCACTACTCTTTTTGTCCATTTTCTCTCTGTATCGGATAGCCAGTTGGGCATCCAACAAATTGTATTTAGAAAACTATTGCTTAATAATAGAGACCCTCAACTATTGCACCGATTTTCCCACATTGGGTTTTTCTGGGGACATTTGTCCAAAAATAACGGTGTAATGTGTTGTGTATTTCTTTCTTGCTCAATTTTTTGTTTCCACATATAAATTTAATTGGTGAAGGTTGCAGTGTATTAGTTTCAGTATTTGTTGTAGGAAGCAGTAAATAATTTTGTTCAGTAATTAACAAATAGAAGGAACTCAATCAATTGTTGCAGTAGAAATTTGGGCTTCCAAATTTTCACATGGTATCAGAGCTACAAGTGAAGCAAGAGAGCAAAAACAGAAAAGCCCAGTGCTAAAGAGGAGGAGGGAAGTTGAAGTGTTGCATAGGCAACAAATCGATTCCCCAAAGAGATTGTGTAGTCCAAGCCATGAGGGCAAAATTTTCGAGGAAGTCTCTCTCTGAGTGAGTCGATAGAGAGGTAAGACTTCCAGATCGAAGTTTCGCAGTGTCAAAGGGAGCAGCACAAAATCTTTAGCGCAGAGGAGGTTACTGGTGTGACAGTTTTCTGCAGCAGTTGCTAGGGCAGAAAAACGTCAGAAGGAAGAAGAGAGACATTGTTGAGGGAATTCTTCCTCAGAGGACTTCCAGCCAAGAAATCTAAATTCTCATTCGCTGAGCAGCAATAAGAAGCAAAAAATCTACTAACTCCAGCAATGAGTGCGTAGGCCAACCCAGCAGCAGCGCTGAGGAGAGGAGGCAATTCGACATTTCGTTGGCAAAGATGGCAACTCATGGGTTGCGAGATCATGATCGGTTGGAGGGTGTATCCAACTGCGTGATCTGGAAGGCAAGGATCTCATGCCTTCTGGATGAGCACGATCTCAACACCTATGTCGACAGTGTGGTAGTTGAAACCGTGGATCCAGATCCGCTCAAGAAGTATAAGGCTGAAATGGCGAAGGCCAAATGATTGATCCTCGACGGAGTGAGAGATCACGTAGTATGTCACATTGTCAGCAAGGATATTGCCGACATATGGGGGAAGCATTGGCCACGTTATAGGAAGGATCTTCCAAGCAACGGAAGATGTACTTGGAGCAGAAGATGAGATCCATGCAGATGCAGAAGGGGGAACACATTGATTTGTTCCTAACGAAGCTTCAAAAAATCCAAGACTCATTGGCAGCTAAGGAGTCAACACCTCATCCTACCAAGATGGTGAGGTTGGCCCTAAATTCAGTCTCAGAAGAGTGTCAAGTGTTTGTCCAGGATATCCTGGGTAGAGAAAGATTGTCGAATTGGGAAGGAATTTGGGCCGCTCTTCAGCAGGAAGAGATGAGGAGAGACTTAGTCAAGTGCAAACTTGATAGTAGCAGTAGCAGCAATGGGACGAAGCTAAAGGAGAAGGAAGAAAATGCAACACTTGCATCTAAGGGGTAGCAGGAGCTGCGAAAGAAGAAGAAAGATGTTTCGGAGATCAAGTGCTTTTGGTCTGGTGAACTTGGTCACTACGCTACACAGTGTCCTCTCAAGAAGAAAGACAAGGACAAGAAGCATGATCCAAAGGCAGCATCCGCAAAGATCGAGGAGGAGTTTGCCATGGTTGCCCAGATACCTCCAAGGGACAGGTGGGGTGATCTAGAACTGTAGTTCGAGATAACTACAGATGGGCAGGATGCTTGAGGAGTCCACCTCTTGGATCAATACCTTGCTACGAGAGCCCAGATCAGAAGTAGTTGGATGGACCAGTGTCAGTTGGTGCAGAGGAGTGCCGGAGTGATAGTTGCAGTGGCTAGGAATGCCAGAGACTGAACAACACAGAACAGAGTTGGTAGCAGTGCAGTTGGCACAGTACAGAGTCAGCAGCAACGCAGAAGCTTCAGAGGGTCAGCGCAGAGACTAGTAGCAGCAAGAACTCCAGCAACAAATGCATCATGTTGAACACCTATTCAGTAATTTTGGATGCTTTTCCGTTGCTGATGCAGTAGCAACAGTAAATGGAGAAGGTTGTAGTGCAGATGCAGTGTTGGCATTAGTCGTGCCAGCAGCAGCACAGATGCAGAATTTCTAAGGGTTGCAATATAGATGCAGTGTTGGTAGTGGCAGGGTCAGCAACAGTACAGATGTAGCATTTGCTCAGTAGTTGGTGGGTAGTGACGTTAGACATCAGCAGCGCAGAGGGAGATGTTACAGAGAAGGGTGATGCTTCAGCAAGTTGCATTACTAGAGCACATTCTTCGCTAAGAGGGAGCGTTGATTTCTAGTAGCATTGGATGTGCTCTAAGCCTCAAAATTTGTAGGGGGGCATAGACACATGTATTCCACAATACCCAGAAATCGTTTTGGGAAATTCCACCAAGAAACAATTTTATTAAAATAATTAATTATTTTTAATGGGTGCCTAAGTCCAAACTTAGGAAATTAAAATAATTAAAGGGTATTGTTGTCGCACAAAATGTCTAGGCACCGCGACAATGGCTCAGATCAGGGGTTGTCACCCTGATCCCCAATCTCTTTGTTTAAGCTGTCTCCCTACAGCAAGCTAAGGGGGTGACCCTACGAAAATGGAATGAAGGAGAACTAGTTGGAAACCAGCCAATTCGGGAGACACAATGAAGTGACCAAGTAATTGATTTAGATTTAGCAAGATTTATAGGATTTGATTAGATTTTAAGCAATTGATGCCAGTGCTTTATGGAGTCAACTATCTTGCTAGGAAATTTAAGACCAAGTAATTGATTTGCAACTGCTGCTTGGATGAATGACTATTTTATATGAAGTGAAGATCCTAAAGCTAATATGAGATGCAAGAATCTTGGTTAATTTTAGTTAAATGCCTATCTAAGTTTTAAACCTTCGGTCC
The DNA here is from genome assembly GCA_000404065.3 of Pinus taeda. NCBI lineage: Eukaryota > Viridiplantae > Streptophyta > Pinopsida > Pinales > Pinaceae > Pinus > Pinus taeda. The sequence goes on along the minus strand of APFE031317865.1, from coordinate 47,989 downwards.
TTTCTATATTGAGCTTGATTTCGCAGTAATTGGCAGAAAGAAGATAAGGTGAAGTTGATCCAGGTGGATGTTGGTGGTCACCCACCTATCCCACTTGGACCCCCACAACTATCTCTTTCAATTTTTTCTCAGTTTCCTTAATTGTAGCACAATTTACTATTTTTGGCAATTTTTCGGGTCCTGAACTTTCGGAGCCGTTTTGAGACTGTAAACGAAGTTCTTTAGGAAAACCAAGAGCAACATGGGTCGTAAACTGATGCTGCTCACTCAAAAGTTGTATTCCTCGAATAGATCTTTCTAACAAAGTATTGTGCGCGTCAAACAGAGATCGTATGCCAAAGTTACGACCCTGGGACGTTGATGTACCAATTTACCCAAACGAGGCCCACAGTTTGGCGTTTCATCTCCTAGGGTTAGGTTTTTGGATGTTTAGGTTTTACCATTGTTTCTCAACAATAAATAGGCCTTCGAAGCTCATTGTAACATAGTTCAAAGGCATGTAGCTGCCACATCTCTTCTCAGAGATAAGCTGCCATCGCCCGAACTAGTTTATTTCCATTTATGTTTGTAAGCATATTACAGTGTTTTACATTAATGAAATGAAGTATTATTTTTGCTGCATCTCTATATCTATGGTTATCTCTGTAATTTATTACGTTCCTGTTTAAATCTGGATCAGTGGTATCAGAGCGGTCTGCTCTTTCTCTATTTTTCTTTGCATGTCCCCAACGAGGTCGTTATATAAGGAGTTAGGGCTTGAACTGGTCGAACCTTTGCAAGAACAACCTCGCAAATCCCGACGACCTCCCATGGCGAAGGACAAGAAAAACGAGGGGATAGGAGATCCTATCAAAATCTTGCTCGAAGAAGCCCTCGAGCAACAAAGGAACACGATGATGGAGGACTTTGCCCAAAACCTTCAGCTGCTACCCAAGGGCAACGCATCTACTTCCAGCAGCTACTCTGGAAACACCACACCCTTTAAGGTACAAGTTAAATTTGAAATCCCCATATTCGAGGGTCAGATAGATGCAGATGTCGTAGATAAATGGTTAAATCTGTTAGAAGGGTATTTTTCTGTTCATGATTTTTCCAGCTAAGAAAAGATTACTTGCGCTCTTCTCAAAGCAACCCCCCACGTCAAGGACTAGAGGGAAACCTACTGCGAGCAGAAGGATGAAAGTACAAACTCACTGTTTACAGCCGCTCTCACTTGGAATTTATTCTGGGATGTCATCAAAAAGCAGTACTACCCTGTCAGGAGCTATGATGACAAATATTTAAAGTGGACCACGCTCGGCAGGGAAGGGACCAAGATGTGTCGTAGTTCACCAATGTTTTTCATACCCTGCGCACGAACTTGGGCATCAAGGATTCTAAGAAATATTTGGTACTCAAGTACTGCGGCTGCCTACATAGATACATCCAGGACGAGATGGAGTTCCTGGACATCTCCTCGTTTGGCACAGCGTACTGATATGCTGTCAAGATCGAGCAGAAATTTAAACAAAAAAAGCGAGACTTTGGATCTACGAATTCGAAGAACAAAGGACAAAGCCAAGGCAGGGGGACCCAAGACAACCCGTCGAAGCCACACAAAAAAACAACACCACGAAGTCAAAGAAGGACACAGGAAAGTGGTGTGAGTTCCACAAGAGCCCCACTCATAACCCTGAGTCAAAACTCGACAAGAGGAATGACAAAGGGAAGCAGATCATTGATGCGGAGCCCAACGCCACGGTTGCCACTGCCAAGATCTAGAAGAATGAGCCCAAAGATCCAAAAGAAGGGGAGCGTCTTTGCCACTCACAAATGTGGGTGAAGGGTTCGCCGCTGCAATTCATCGTCGACAGTGGTGGCCAAAAGAACATCATTTCAGCAGAGGTCATGAAGCGGTTGGGCCTACCGACTATACCACACCTGCAACCATACAGCATCGGGTGGCTTCACCAAGGACGACATCTCCGAGTCTACCAGCAGTGTTGCCTTCTCTACAACATCAAGCCCTTCACATATGAAGGATCGTGTGATGTTGCACCTCTTGATGTTTGTGATGTATTATTAGGCCAACCATACTTGTGGAAGTGACATGTTGTGTATGAGTCTTGTGGAAGTGACATGTTGTGTATGAGTCAAGGCTTCACGTTGTTATTATTTCTTTGGGTAATTCATTATACAGGATACCGAAGGTAGCCCCACCTACCGCCAACTCTTTGATCTCTTCTAAGAAATGCAGCAAGATCATCTCCCAGACTAGGAAATTTATTTTCTTTCTGGTTCGCTCTCAAAGTAAGGGGAAGATCGTAGCCACATCCGTGGCCCCTAGGAAGGGCTCCTCCATGCAGCAGAAGCAGGTGGATACAGTCATGAAAGAATATAGGAACATCTTCTCCTCACCCACGGGGGTACAGTTGCACTGTCAGGTCAAGAATTCGTCCGATCCGACTCCCGGAGCACCTCTACCCAACAGGTCAATATATCACTGCTCCATTGTGGAAAATGCCAAGTACAAGCAGCAGCATGATCAACATCGAGTGCCACACAAGTTTCAGGCGAGCAACAAAACCTGGTTGCATATGCAGAAAGAACACCTTACAAGAGCCCATCGGAAGCTTAGACCACTCCGATATGGTCCTTACACCATTACCAAGGCTGTGGGAAACAATGCTTTGGAGCACAGCATTCCCCCATTTCTTGGCTTGCACCGAGTGTTCAATGTGGACCGCCCTCGACCATGCCTCCCACCATTACTAGACACATCAAAGATTGCAGAACAGCTCACCAGGGACCAAGTTCAACAGAAGTTTCCCCATCTCATGCAGGCACTCAACGCAATGGGACCATTGCTTCCTAAGGGGAGAGGAATGATCTAGGTGGATGTTGGTGGCCACCCACCTATTCCACTTGGACCCCCACAACTGTCTCTTTCAGTTTTTTTCAGATTCCTTAGCACAATTTACTATTTTTGGCAGTTTTTCGGGTCCTGAACTTCTAGAGCCGTTTTGAGGCCCTCAACGACGTTTTTTGGGAAAATTGTGAGCAAAATAGGTCGTAAAATGATGTTTCTCACTCAAAAGTTGTAGTCCTCGGATAGATCTTTCTAGGGAGGTATTGTGCGCATCAAACGAAGATCGTATGCCAAAGTTATGACCCCGAGAAGTTGATGTACCAATTTACCCAAACGAGGTCCACAGTTTGGCGTTTCATCTCCTAGGGTTAGGTTTTTGGATGCTTAGGGTTTTCCATTGTTTCTCACCAATAAATAGGCCTTCAAGCCTCATTGTAACACAGTTCAGAGGCATGTAACTGCCACATTTCTTCTCAGAGATAAGCTATCATCGTCCAAACTAGTTTATTTCCATTTCTATTTGTAAGCATATTTCAGTATTTTACATTAATGAAATGAAGTATTATTTATGTTGCATCTATGTATCTTGATCTCTGTAATTTGTTGCATCCCTGTTTAAATCCGGATAAGAAGCACACTAAGGTGTAATTAACGATACCTCTCCTGAAAATCTAACATACCCGGTGCCTCCAACGCTGCAGAGAGTTGTGGCTCTAACAACTACAACATCACCGTTTTAAGTACTATTAAAAGCAGATTTCTCAAGCAAAGATGGATGGATACCTATCTCTCTATCGACCAACTTTATGCTTGGAAGTAAATTTTAGTTATGCAGAACTAACTTATATGCAAATGCACCAGATAATGAGAAGAAGTTAGTCCCGAGGATTAGAAACACTTGTGTCGCAAAAGCCCTTAATTACCAGAATAGAATGTTCGCTTTATTGGATGAAGACCTAAAAATAAACCCCTGAAAATATTACAGTTAAACCACAAGCTTATTTCAAATCTTTTTGATACAATTATAGCTCAAAGAGAACAAAAACTTATTTGCAATCAATGTCAACAAATGCTCAAAAAATACGCAGTTTATGAAACAAAAGGTATGCATTTTATCACAATTCCATGACACAGTACTTAATTTTCAGAAATTAGTTTTTAGGACAGCAGTAAGAAAAACTTTATGACAACAGCAATATGACAATGAAAACAGTAAGCAATCAATGATATCTTTATGTCAAAAATTTACCAAAAAGTTTCCAAACTTGCCCACATGAATTATAAAAAAAATCCAGCCTGTTATAATGTAATTTCCAAAATTATATCAGATCTGATATACTTATTACAGCCAACAATTAAAACATGAAATAAGCCTAATGATGAATGTCCAACTCAAGAAATTAATTCCTTAATGTATTAGACAACTTAAGAACTGATTTTAGGCTAACCCACATGAAATTTTGCCACTGTTATATTTCAAACTTCAAAAACAGAATTATTCAGAGATAACAGTCACCCAAAATGTAGATCTAGGCCAAATTCTTGATACACATCAAACATAAATGACTTATTAATGTATTTAGCAATTCTTTTAGTTAATTTCAAACCACTTAGATCTATTTTTCACCACTATTAGAAAGGTATATCACTGTTGTAGAAAACAGTGAAGAAAAAGATGGTTTAGAGATCAAACCCTTAGGCCCTAGGCTTTGAATATCACTTGCCTAAGTTGCCAAAAAAAAAAAATCAATACCTGCAACACAAATTTTTACCAAATTTTTTGCAAAAATCCACCAATGATCAACTTCAGAAAATTAAATATTCAAATCAGAAATGGAGCAAGGGGAATCTAGGGCCAATGAGAGCTAGCACAGGGCCAATAGAACTAGCGTTGGGCTAGGAGAAGGCAGATCTGGGCTTAGGAGCCCCAAAAATTGAAACCCTTGTTCTGAAAAAAATTATTTTGCTTCAGATCTTCAGATTTATTGCAAAAACTTTAATGGTTGGCCTTGCAAAAATATTTGGGACACGATATTGCCCTCCAAGGCCTCGATCTGTCTCAAAACCCCCAGATCTGCTTGAAACAATCTCAGATCTGAAAATTTACTTGGTTGATTTCTCGGATCTACTCCTGTAAACAATCTTTGAGTCCAGATCTTGCCCTCCAGGGTCTAGAATTAGCTCAGGTCTGAAGATTTTCTTGGCTGATTTCTCAGATATATCCCTGCAAACAATCTTTGAGCCCAGATCTTGCCCTCCAGGGTCTAGATTTAACTCAGATCTAAAGATTTTCTTGGCTGATTTCTCAGATCTATTCCTGCACAAGTGAAAAGAGAAAAACCCAATACCCAATACGTACAAAAATAGAAAAAATCTCAAAACCCCAAGTGTTAAAATTCAAAATTATGTTACAAAATTTCAGATCTACACAAGTAAATAACAGATCTATACAAATAATTCACAGATCTATACAAATAATTTATAGATCTATTAGATCTGAGGAGTATGAGTTCAACTCCGTTCCCAGATCTAATAATCTAAGGCTCTTCATAGCCAGATCTATCAAAATTTCCACAAAATATTTAAAAGATTTTGAAATTTTAGAGAGGTACTAGCCCAAAAACACCTTGCAGAAAAAAGATTATTGTTAGATAAATCTCGAGGCTTATATGAAGTAGGCTCTTCAGAAAATATGTGTTGAGAGTTGGATGGTTCATCCGAAAACTATCCCCAAACGCTCAATGAGAACCTGAGAGATCTTCTGCAAATACTAGATCAACTATCAAATCAAGTAGAGACACAGAACAGCAATAAAATTCTGAAGAAATAAAGATACTTGCTACTTCAATCAAAATTAAAAATGTTACCCTAGATCCAACAAACTGAATAAGATACATGTATTCAGATTATTCTAAGAGAACTATTGATTGATAGTTTTCACATAATATTAAGCAGAAATTAAAACTATGTTACCATAAATTCATGAAGAGGAACACTACAGCATGTTGAAACCCCAAAGACTTTTGCATTAATTCAAAAAAGTATACAAGAGAGCTAGAGAGCCTAGTACAGATCCAAAGATTGGATGAATTGACTGACAAATGACTTCCTATTTAAAAATAAGTCCTCCAACGGCTAGTTCGAGTGATCCTCGTCAAAGCAATGTTGACCATTGATGAGGATCAAAATTTCTTTTAATCTCATCCATCGAAATTTTAACTTTTTGAGGAAATTCGAATTTTTCAATTAAAGGCATTTTAATTAATTCAAAAATTAAATTTTTATATTTATTTTATCAAAATTTTGACTTTGACCTAACCCCAGGGACCAAAGACTTAAAATTTAGCAAAATAATTAATTTACCTCAGTCCCTCGACCTCTTAAAATTTAATTTTTAAGGACCGACAAATTTTGCCTTTTGGAGAATTTAAATTTACCTAGAACTTAGAAATAATTAAATTTCTGGCTTAAGATTTTAATTAATTATTAATTTTTTGCCAGAAAATTTAATTAATTAACCTATGAGAGGATAAATTATATTTCCAACCCTCAAGACACTTTACATCATGACTTTCATATTTTTTACATCTCAAGGGGGAAAACCCATCCGTAAAAAACCCTCACAGACTACCCATTTCTGCGACACAAATATAATCCAGCAGAACAAACAATTTGTAATTAAATTACCTTATCAAATAGTTAGGATTATTCTCAAATCACTTTTATATAGACTTGATCTAGAACACTAAGACTCGCCTAAGTTCCCAGCGACAAAATCCATTCCGATTTTCGGGTAAGGCTTAAGGAAAACTCTGTCGACCATTCGAGAATGGATCAGTGAGACAATAAACCTCCCAAAATGTAAATCATCACCAGAAAAGTAGGTTTACCTAGGCAATTACATACACGACACAGATTTGTTGAGATTATTTACATTATAGACATGCAAAATGGGTTTACATTATAAGATGATGATCACGTTGATGATGATAGCTGGACGGCATGAACACATCGATCCGACACTATCCCTTTGAAAAAAAAGGAGGTGTACTGCTTTGGGTCATTGACACGTAGTGGTCAACAAGGATTAATCAAACTATGGGTGAAACTTCTAGAAGAAGATGAGGATCAAGCCAAAATGATCTGAGCTGTTGATTAGAATCTAATATCGGTCATTGGTTCTCAACTGAAGGATTATAAGAGGAGGCTTGATGGGCATTTGGAAAATACATCGGAGAGAGATCAAGAGATCGAATTTCTCAGAGAGGGCAGCGCAACAGTTGCTAGAGAATCGATTGAGGAGATTTCATGCAGTGAGGGGCAGGGATAGTTTCCGGGGGACATTTTCCTAGACCGGAGAGTATAAGGCAGAGAGGGCAAAGAGACATCCAGAGAAGCTAATGCTGGACCACGCAAAGCTTCGTTGTGGCAGTGCAGAGCTTCAGAGGGAGATCGAAATTCTGTTAAGGAACAGTCAGGATCTAGTGCCGGAGCCAGGGTTGGACACTGAGAGGCCTGAGAACTAAAGTTTCCAGCCAGCAAAGGATCAAAAGGAGGTGCAGCGCAGTGCCAGCTGCAATGACACAATGATTATGTAGGCTTCACGTAGAGGCTCACCTCCAGCGCAGATCAGTGTCAGTTCTTCTAGTGATGGGGTGAGATCATCTCACTACTCTTTTTGTCTAGTTTCTCTCTATATCGGATAGCCAGTTAGGCATCCAACGAATTGTATTCAGAAAACCACTGCTTAATAATACAAACCCTCAGCTACTGCACTGATTTTCACACATTGGGTTTTTTCAGGGACATTTATCCAAAAATAACTATTGAAACAGAAGTGAGCTTAAGACAAACGTGGTCGAAAACACGACGAAGAGAGTCAATCCGTGAGAAGGTCCCTTCGCGCAGAGAATGGCTTCCTGCATGCAATGAGAACAGAGTGTTTGTGCAGTTCGGGTGTAAGCTCTTGCTGATCACTTAAATTTGACTGTGTATTTGCCATATCGCGCCTGTGCATCTCTGTGTTGACTATTTTCTGTATTGAGAAATTCCTTGTTGTGGAGCAGCGGCAGTCTACACCATTTAAACTATAAACAGAAAAAAGAAACTGAACAGGAAAGAGATACAACACATCTAAACAGTTATTTTTGGACAAATGTCCCCAGAAAAAACCCAATGTGGGAAAACCGATGTAGCAACTGAGGATTTTATTATTATGCAGTAGTAATTTCTGAATACAATCTCTGGATTACAGAGAACATCACTACCAGAGAGATTTGTGAGATTACCTCACACTATCACTGGAAGTCCTCGTTGATCCAACCCTAGCATGAATAGCCCCTGGCTGCCTCTGCGCAGTGTCTACGTCAGCCCAGCATCACACTGTTTGGGACGTGCATCACTCTTATCGACTAATCGATTTGCTTCTGAGATTTTGACTTTTGCTCTCCCGGTCTCACACCCCGCCTTCCAGCTACAAAAATCGAACCCTCCAAAAAATTTCAAACTCCCTCAAGGCTTCTGCACTGCCTTTGTGTCAACCTACGCTGCCTCTGTGGCTCTGCGTCAGCCTCTCTGGCTCTGCGCTACCTCTGCTGGATCTCTATCTACCTTCTCTGCTGAGTATTCTCCGACCGGGAAAGATCTACCTTCGGATACTATCCCTGCCCCTCTCTGAAAATCTCTCTCTAGCAGCTGCTTTACTTCAAAAAATCGAACTTCTAATCTTCTCTCTGTGCATTCTCTAAGTGCCCCTCAAGCCTCTTCTTATATTTTTTTTGTTTGACAACCAACAGCCCAAATTAACTTCTAATCAATGGCTTAGATCATTTTGGCTTGATCCTCGTCTTCTTCTAGAAGTTACACCCATAGTTAGATTAATACCCTTTAATTATTTTAATTTCCTAAGTTTAGACTTAGGGTCCCATTAAAATAATTAATTATTTTAATAAAACTGTTTCCAGGTGGAATTTCCCAAAACGATTTCTGGGTATTGGAGAATGCATGTGTCTAAGCCTCCCTACAAATTTTGAGACTTAGAGCATATTCGATGCTACCAAAAATCAACACTCTCTCTTAGCGAGGAATGTTCTCTAACAATGCACCTTGTTGAAGCATCATTTTCTTATGTAACATCTCCTTCTACGTTGTTGATGTCTGACATTTTGTCCACCAACTACTGTGCAAATGTTGCATCTGTATTGTTGTTGACCCTGCCACTGCATTCGTACTGCAACTCCCTCTTAATTCTACCTCCATGATGTTGTTGGTACTGCCACTTCCAACTGCATTTGCACTGCAACCTTCTCCAACTGTTGTTGCTACTACTTCAACGGAAAAGCGTCCCAAATTACTGAACTGGTGTTCAGTATGATGCATCTTGTTATTGGAATCTGACTACTACTAGTCTCTACGCTGACCCTCTAAAGCCTATGTGCTTCTGCTGACCTCTTCTCTGTGCCAACTGCACTGCTATCAACTCTACTCTGCGCTCCTAGCCACTGAAACTGTCACTCCGACCCTCCTCTGCACCAACTGACACTAGTCCATCCTGCTACTTCTAATCAGGGCTCACATAGCAAGGAATTGATCCAAGAGGTGGGCTCCTCAAGGATCTTGCCCATCTGCAGTCCTTTCGAACTACAGCCCTTTCGAACTACAGCCCTAAATCACCCCACCTCCCTCCTGGAGATGTCTGTGTTGTCATGGGGAACTCCTCCTTCTCGATCTTCGCCACTGCAACCTTCTGATCATGCTTCTCATCTTTTTCCTTCTTCCTGAGAGGACACTATGTTGCATAGTGACAGAATTCACCACACCTAAAGCATTTGATCTTTGAAACATCTTTGTTCTTCTTCCATTGCTCCTGCTACCCCTTGGATGCGAGGGCTGCATTCTCTTCCTCCTCCTTGGGCTTCGACCCACTACTGTTGCTTCCATCAAGTTTACACTTGACCAAGTCTCTCCTCATCTCCTCTTGCTTAAGAGCAACCCACATTGCATCCCAGTTTGGCAAAGTCACCCTGCCCAGGACGCTGTGGACAAAGACTTGTCACTCCTCAAACACTAAATTTAGGGTCAGTCTTACCATCTCGAAACCTTGAGGTGTTAACCCCACAGCTGCTAGCTCATCTCGGGTCTCCTTAAGCTTTGCAAGGAACGGATCAATGTGTTCCCCCTTCTGCATCTGCATAGACCTCATCTTCTACTCCAAATACATCTTTCGCTGCTCGGAAGATCCCTGATATAGCGTCAACAAAGCATCCCACATCTCCTTGGCTGTGTTTTCACCAACGATGTGATAGACTATATGATCCTTCACTCCGTCAAGGATCATTCTTTTTGTCTTCGATATTTCTCCCTTGTACTTCTTGAGTGAATCTAGATTTGCGGGCTTAGCTACCACGTTGTCGACATAAACTTTCAGAAAATGCTCATCCAGAAGGGATGACATCCTTGTCTTCCAAATCACATAGTTGGATGCCTCATCCAACCTATCCTGATCTCTCAGTCCATTGGTTGCCATCTCTGCCAATCGAAATGTCGAATGACCTCCTCTCTCCTGTTGTTGTTCAACAAGTGAGAATTCAGACTACTTGGCTAGAAGTCCTCTGAGGAAGAATTCCCTCAACTGTGTATCTCTCTTCCCTCTTACGTCTTTCTGCCCAGCAACTGCCTGCAAAAAACTGTGTCCCACCAGAAACCACCTCTTCGCTGAAGCTGTAGCGTTACTCCCTCTAACACTGGCAAAATTCGATCTGGAAGTCTTACCTCTCTGTCGACTCACTCAGAGAGAGACCTTCCTCAAAAAATCTTTGCCCTCCTAGCCTGGACTGCGCAATCCCACTAGGGATTCGATTTGTTGCCTCTGCAGGAATTTCGAACTCCATTCTTCCTTCAGTGTTGGGCTCTTTCGGCACTGCTCTTGTTTCACCTGCAGCTCTGATACCATGTGCAAATTTGGATGCCCAAATTTTTACTGCAGCAATTGATTAAGTTTCTCCTACATGTTAATTTCTGAATCAAGTTACTTATTGTTTCATAAAATAAATATCGAAAGTTGAAACTAATACACTACAGTCTACACCATTTACATTATAAGCGAAAACAAGAAACTGAATAGGGAATAGATACAACACATCTACACAATTATTTTTGGACAAATGTACTCGGAAAAACCCAATGCGGGAAAACCAGTGCAGAACTGAGGGTTTTATTATTATGCAGTAGTAATTTCTAAATACAATCTCTGGATGCCTTCCCGACAATCCAGTTACAGAGAATATCACTGATAAAGAGATTTGTGAGATTACCTCACACTATCACTGGAAATCCTAGCTGATCTAGCCCTAGAATGAACAACCCTTGGCTGCCTCTGCGTAATGTCTACGCCAGCCCAGCATCACACTGTATAGGACCTACGTCACTCTTCCCGGGTGATCGATTTGCCTCTAAGATTCTAACTTCTGCTCTCTTGGTCTCACACCCCGGCTTCCAGCTATAGAAATTGAACCCTCCAACAAATTTTTGTAAGATTACCTCACACTATCACTGGAAGTCCTAGCTGATCCAGCCCTAGAATGAACAACCCTTGGCTGCCTCTGCGCAATGTCTACGCCAGCCCAACATCACACTGTATAGGACCTGCATCACTCTTCCCGAGTGATCGATTTGCCTCTGAGATTCTAACTTCTGCTCTCTTGGTCTCACACCCCGGCTTCCAGCCACAGAAATCGAACCCTCCAACAAATTTCAGACTCCCTCAAGGCTTCTGTGTTGCCTCTACGTCATCCCACGTTGCCTCTGCGTGGCTCTACGTCAACCTCTCTGGCTTCGCGCTACCTCTGCTAGATCTCTCTCTATCTTCTCTGCTGAGTATTCTCTGACCGGGAAAGATCTCCCTTTGAATACTATCCTTGCCCCTCTCTACAAAAGATCACTATCGAAAATCTCTCCGACCGTTGCTCTGCTTCGAAAAATCGAACTTCTGATCTTCTCTATGTGTATTCTCCAAGTGCCCCTCAAGCCTCTTCTTATATCTTTTTGTTGGACAACCAACGACCCAGATTAGCTTGTAATCAATGGATTAGATCATTTTGGCTTGATCCTCGTCTTCTTCTAGAAGTTACACCACAGTTAGATTAATACCCTTTAATTATTTTAATTTCCGAAGTTTAGACTTAGAGTTCCAATGAAAATATTTAATTATTTTAATAAAATTGTCTCCGAGTGGAATTTCCCAAAACGATTTCTGGGTATTGGAGAACGCATGTGTCTAAGCCTCCCTGCAAATTTTGAGACTTAGAGCACATCCCATGCTACCAGAAATCAACACAGATATCAAACAGAATCCTCTATGGATGACATTGAATGTTTCAAATCTCATAATTATGGACACATAGCTCAAGAGTCCAGATACAACCATGATAAGGAATGTTATAAATGTCATAACTATGGACACATAGCTCGTCACTGCAGGTACAAGATCGAAACAACCATGAATGAAAATCTTGATAACAAGAATAAGAAGGTTTGGAAAACAAAACATGTACAAGATGAGCAAGAAGAGCAGGAAGGCAAGAAGGACTTAACACTCATGCTTTTAGGTTTCGTGATGAAAAAAGGTCATGGTGAGTAAGCAGATGCATCCAACGATGACCAGAGTCAAGATGGGCTAGCTGAAGAGCTGGGTGATACTCTATTTTGAACAAATCCAGCTTTTTGACCCCCTGAATATTGAAGAGGGGGAGTCTATGCAACAATATGTGGCACAGGTCTATAACTGACAGATAGGTAGCATGGACAGAACAACTTCAAGTCAATTAGATCCATAATAGGTTCAGGGGGAGATGAACAATCATACGATACAAGTCCATAGTGATCGATCATCAGAGTATCCACATTAATAACAGGTTAGCACTACAGATCAGCAGATGGTCATCATATTCACCAAAGGTAATCCATGACAGGGGGAGACAGCTCATTACAGTAATGATTGAGGAAACTACTTTGAAGGAAGACAGGGTAAGGCTTCTTGTCAAGGGGAGCACAAACAGGTTACAGATCCATAGGAAGCAGGCAGATAGATTCTCCGGGGGAGTCACCCTTTTCCATTAATGTCAAAGAGGGAGAGAGAAACCTGAGAAGGAGATAAAGCATGAAGTTCGGGGGAGTTGTACTCGCAAAAGGAGTACGTGTGTTGCCATCAATGACAAAAGAGGAGATTGTTGGATGGTGTTGTCATTAATGTCAACCCTCGGGTTTGATTAGGTTTGATGTTGATTAAAACACTGGTAATTGATGTCAAATTGACAATGAACGCTTCTTAGAATTGTCTAGATTATATCAAGTTGAAGACTACACTGTTGGATGGTTTAAAGCCCAAGTCGTAGGGTTTGGGTTCCCTAGACTGAGGATGTACCCCGACTTTGTCGAGGGTTTTTGAAGTGGAAAATCATTGAGTTTATCCTGGATATCCAGATCATTGGATTCTCCTCGTCGAGATGTTTCCTGTGGTATGTGGCATGCCCTAAGAGGCCTTCTAGTTTAACAGATATTCAAGTTTGAAGTTGGAGATCCCAGTTCTGGGCAACAACCCCAGAGGGTGACCATATGGTATTTTCACTTTGGTCAAAGGTCAAAGGAAATTAAATGATGAAGGGTCATAATCAAAGGACAATTAATATTCATATTAAAATTAAAATTTAAAAATAATATTAAAATTGAAATTGAAATTGAAAAGAAACATTATCAAATATAAAAGCTATAAATTAAAAAAGGGGGAACTTTATTAAACCACAAAGAGTTATATTAAATATAGTCAAAATTTAAAAGAAATATTATTAAAATTATAAATTAAAATTGTATGGACATTTATCTTTATATAGAAACGACCAGTTGTCACTCAAATTGTACACATGAATACGACAACACTCAAGCGACTATCACTCTGATCTCAGCCCTCTCCGTTTAAGTTGTCTCCCTACAGCAAGCTAAGGGGGGTAGTCCCTATGGATGAGACTATGATTTTGGGACACAACTGAATGGCCTAGTAACTTGGGTAAGGATGATTGGAAAGTTTAATTATTTAAGCACCACTTAATTAAATTTATGGAATTTATTAATTTAAAGACCAGTGCCTTAGGAGTCAAATTACCTGCACAATCTGAATTAAAATCTAAGTTATTGGATGAACAGTCGCTGCCAGGATGAGAAACTACCCTATATGAGATGCAACACCTAAAACTAAGTGAGATGCAAGCTCTTGGTTGATTTTAGTTAGAATGTCCATTCTAGATGAGAACCCTCAATTTAGCCATCTTGAAGCAAGTCTCGCAAGAAGGTTGTAGATAGAAGCCCACAAGAAGGAGGCTATGGCCTCAGTAACGATGCCTCCCGTGGGGTTCTCACAACCCAAGGGCCTCCGTCCCTACAAGGGATATCCATAATAGAACTGCAAGGTCACCTGTTTTAACCTTCGTGCACGGGTCAGGTGTCACAAGCTAATAAAGAAGGGTGGTCCTATCTTTCTATCAACCAAGCTTATGCTTAGAGGTACATTTCATAGATGCACTTCTAATCCATGCAAGATATGAGTGAATGCTTCAATGAAATTAATAAATTAAATTAAGTACTCCAATCAAGACAAGTTATCTTAGATATTCAATATGAGAGTCACCTAGATGAAGCACTTAACAAGTGAATTGACAAGTATCTCAAATGAAGCAATGTGGGAAAAAGAAATTATAATTAGCCAAAGACGGTTTGGTCTTATTATCACTTATGATCACAAAATCACTTAAAGAACAAGATTATAGCTAATAATTCCAAGTGATTAGCAATATTAGGCCATCAAGACCAACAAAAAGATTTACAGTAAACAATGCTTCAAGATATGATGCCCATAACATCCACCACAATGATTATCCAATATGGCCAATTAAGATTACTTCTTGCCTTAATGACAATCAATGCTTGTTGTGTTGAGAAATCTAAGGACTGCTAGAGTAGATGATTTCTCTTTCCTTGATAACTACTTGTGGTGTATTTTTACTTAACTTGATTAGTTTTCTTCTTTCACTTGATTATTACTAGTATTCTCTTCATCAAACAGCTACCAAACCATACAGAACAATAAGATAAAGGACACAAGATATAAGCGATCAGCCAAGGCCAAAACCTCTCCTACTTGAGAGGAAAACCCACCATAATTCTTTCTCTTCTTATAGACCTTCAATTGATAAATTCCAAGACCTTTGACCAAGACCAAGACCAAGTCAAACCTTGCTTCCAAAAACTTCTGCAAATTTGACTTCCAGCAGCTTCTCCTGCAATTTTGATCTCCCCAACAGATTCTTATGCAACTTCGACCTACCCAACAAATTCTTCTACAACTTTGACCTCCCAGTAAATTCTTCTACAACTTCGACCTGCCCAGTAGATTCTTCTACAACTTTATGAGACATACGCTACTTCAATATGAAGAACCTGCGTGCATACGCTGCTATATTAAGGCAAACCTACGTATACGTTGTTTTGAATTACCGAACCAGCGTGTATACGCACCTTTTCTATACTGAACCTGCGTACAAATCTGTAAAAGATAATTTACCCTTTTCAACTATTCAGACATCAGTTATACCCAGATCATCAAATTTACAGATCAAGACATGCACCAAATATAAAAGATCAAAATCACACAAAGATACTTCTCTTCAAGCCTTAAGATCTTGATCCATCAATAGAACTTATCCTTCTTCTAGTGCTCAGGTTCGTCCTTGATTCAAATCCAACTATGCACCATAACCCAATCGCCAGTATTCTAGATCTTGCTCTTCATTAGATATTCAATACTTGAGTGCCCTTGCCTAATGATCTCCTCCTCCTTTTATAGTCTTAGGCCTTACTCAATACCATGGTCCAAAACCACTTAGAAGCAATACCTTGGACCAAATACCTGGGGTCAACACTTCGGTCAAAATACCTTGGATCAATAACACTGGTCAAAATACCACGGACCAAAACCAAGTTTTCCAACATGTAGATGCTTTTCCTTGTGTGAAAGTGCATGTATACACATATGCGCCTTCTGGACTTCTAACCCGCGTGTATACGCGGCTTGGTCAAGGGGAACCTACGTATATCCCTTTTCCTTCATTCTG
Source organism: Pinus taeda (assembly GCA_000404065.3). Taxonomy (NCBI): domain Eukaryota; kingdom Viridiplantae; phylum Streptophyta; class Pinopsida; order Pinales; family Pinaceae; genus Pinus; species Pinus taeda. The sequence goes on along the minus strand of APFE031317865.1, from coordinate 31,981 downwards.
AGAGCCTGAACTGTGATCTGTCATTTGAGTGAGTTGCCATCAAGGACAAAACCTGTGTCATAGCGCCAAACCTGTGTAATAATGCCAACAGTGTGAGAGTTTAGCCCAGAAACAATTCCAAAAACTCAACATTCTCTTCCTTCTTCATCCTCTTCTTCTTTGCATTCCTTTTCTTCCTTTTGATCGAACTTGAGTGTGTGAAGTGTGTTCTCCAAGTGAGGTCAAGGTCTCCTTTATATAGGCTTCTCATTGGGCCGAATTTCTCTTATTACGCTGACTTGTCCATGAGTGTAGGCCAACTTGATCATGTGAATAGGCCGACTTGTCCATGAGTGTAGGCCGACTTGATCATGTGAATAGGCCGACTTGAATATTGCATCATGACGAGGTCTTGGAGAGTCTTTTGACCCATAAAATTTCCTTTACAATATGTGACATGCTCAAATGGGTCTTTCATACATGACAATGAATTTTTTTTACTTGTAGACTCAATGACAAGCCCTAGAAGCTCTCAATGTGAGCTTGACCTAAAAAATAAATTTCCCGTGAGCATGAAACCCATCCCTCAAGAATAACAACAATATTTTTTTTTTCTCTTTTCATTAAATACATAAAATCATGATTACATATGTAATTATGAAGACCGAACCTACTTACATATTTCAACATGTTGTGAGATCACAAAATGATTGCTAACAGTGATTTTTAGAGATCATTAGCCATTAATGAGTCAAATGCAATTATGAGATCAAGGATGCAACCAAATGATGCAAATGATGCAATATGGAATATGAGAATGAGATGCATTCAGAGATCTTTTCACCGCTATAATCAACAAAATATGAGATGCAAATGATCCAAAACAAGAAAGAGAAGGTCGTTTAGAAATGAATTATTATGATTTTAAAGCCTCTTTAGGTGTCCTTTTTGTTGAAGTGTAACTAGGTTCGGTCTTCATAAATGTACTTTTGATATTTGCACTTATTCAAGAAAAGAAATATTATTTTTATAATATATGACAATGAGTTTCTTGCTCATTGTAGTAGGTCTAGAACATGTCAAAGTGCTATAGGTGAGTCAAATAGTCAAGAGAAAATATTGAAGGCCTTAAGGGCATGTTACACTATGTATAAATATATACTAAAGTCAAATGGAAACCTCCAAGCAAAGTCAAGTCTACTCCTAGGCGAAGGCAACTTCAAGAAGCTCCTTCAAGCATCCTACACCACCATGGAAGCTATCCACAAACTACTCAACAAATCTGCCTACAATCTACCCTCAAAGTTGGCCTACAAGTAAGAAGACAAGTCAGCCTAAATACAGTCAGTCAAGTCAGCTTAATTGGAGGGATAGTCCTCTATTTATAGAGGCTATCAACTCCAAAAGATAACGCACAACAAGAGCTCTGAAATCAGCGAAGAAGAAGGTAAGGAAAACGAAGTGAGAAGGTCTCCAAACGCAGCAAAGTGAGAGGGCACACCACCGAAGTCTTAGAGGTTGTTCCAAGGACTACTATAGTCACACATGCGGAAATCTGAAGTTGTTCCTGCGGCCAGGACAGCAGTAAACCACAGTCAAACATCCACCCTCGGTTGAGGCTGAAACTAGGCCTACAAGGCCTACTACTCTAGCGTGGAAGAAAGACCTTCAAACAAAGAAGAAGGGCACTCAACCGAAGAAGGAAAAGAGGCTACAACAGTCACACGTGCGAGAATTTAGGGCTGTCAGACAGTCACTTCTAGTCTGCACCTACACTTTGAAGAAGGAGCTCATTTGGTTGGAGAATGAAGGATCATCATAAGGGAAAGACACCTTCTCTAGAGAAAGTCCAACAAGGTTAATAAGAAGTAGAAAGAAGAACAAAGTGTCGGAGGAAGGAGAATGTCGAAAGAAGTGTCGGAGTACATGGTGCAGAAATGAGTGAAGACTTGACTTGTGCTTGGAGGATCTCATTGTCAGGGTGTTAATTTCAGGTATGTTCTATGCTAGAGCAATTTATTTCAATTTCTTTTCCACATTAGCAATCACATCAGCATAAATTAAACTGCAGATAGAACATAGATATAAATCGCAGAATACAAGCCAAGACAAGAGGACACAAGATGTGGCGCTAGCCAGGGACAAACCCCAATGTGGGGAAACCCTTGATCAATTCTTCTTTTATGTTCTTCAAAGTTCAGCAGAGAAAGTGAGAGAGATAGTACATTTACAATAGAAGTCAATCACTTTGACTTTTGATATCGGCATGAGATCAGTTGAAGACATATTGCTTCAACTAATTCTCTAAGCTGACTCATTCACCTATCATAGTGCTGCATCTCGTCTATTTGTTGCACATTACCGTGTGACACCCTGCTGTACTGTCACATGTGTTGAACCTTGATGACTGAGCTGCTCTCATCTTCATGTTGCTCATCATGATGCATCTTCCATGGTCTTATTCATCATCAAGCTGCCCATGCTCATGATCTCATTCATCATTATGCAGCCCATGCTCATATCATCATGCATCATTATGCTGCCCATGCTTATATCATCATGTTGCTTATTATGTTGCCCATGATCTCATACATCATGCTGCCTTCCTTCAGAGGCAGATGCTCCCGCTGTTTCGACAGTTCCCGGTATTTCCGGCTTTTCCCGCAATTCCAGCTTTTCTAGCAATTCCGACAGTTCCGATATTTCCGGCTTTTCCGGTTTTTCCGACTTTTCTGGCTTTTCCGATATTTCCAACTTTTCCAACATTTCCGACAGTTCTGGCTTTTCCGGCAGTTTCGGCTTTTCCGGCAGTTCCGGCTTTTCCGGTATTTCTGACTTTTCCAGCTTTTTTGGCAGTTTCGACTTTTCTGGCTTTTCCGGCAGTTCCAGCTTTTCCGACTTTTCCGGCTATTCCGGCTTTTCTAGCAGTTCTGGATTTTCCGGCTTTTCTGAATTTTCTTTAGGATCTCTCCTCTTACTAAAACCCAAAGACAAGTAGAGAGAGGAAGAGATCCAAGTGTGTGTAGAAATGACTTGAAGTCCTCTTCTATTTATACTAAAACGTAAAGGTTGAATAGACATGACTATTGGGCTTTTGGGCCTACATAAGTTGCTAGCTAACTTAACAATTTGTCCATAACATAAATAAATTCATAACTTCATAAATACTTATCGGAATCGGATGATCTTTAGATCAATCCTACACCTCTCAATCCTACACCTCTCAATGAGAGGGATCCAATAAAAATATCAGCTGCCATAAATAATATGACCCACATGGAGTTTGGCTCTAGTTGCCAATTTTAACACTCCCTCTCAACTAGGGAGAACTCCATCCGCTGACCCATATGTCCAACTGTACTATTTATGCTATCAGTGCCCTGCACTACTCTGCTCAGCTCTGCTCAACTCTGTTGGCTCTGCTATGCTCCGCTCAACTCTGTTGGCTCTACTCTGCTCTGCTGGCTCTGCTCTGCTCTAGTCAGCTCTACTGGCTCTGCTCTGCTCACCTCTGCTAACCTTACTCTACTCTGCTCAACTTTGTTGGCTCTGCTCAGCTTTGTTGGCTCTGCTCTTCTCAACTTAGCTCTGCTGAACCATGAAGAAGAAGAATTGATCGAGAATGTGTCATACCATTCTCCACTAACCCGAAGTCAATCTCAGAGTGTGTACCATTGGTCCTAGACCAGTCCTCAATGACCCGAAGTCAATGTCATAGTAGGTACAACTCCTACCACTGGTCCCAGACCAGTACTCTACTGACTCGAAGTCAGTCTCAGAGTATGTACCACTGGTCCCAAACCAGTCCTCAACCGACCCGAAGTTAGTGTCATAGTGGCTACAACTCCTACCACTAGTCCCAGACTAGTCATTGATCCCAGATCAATGAAGGTGATCCTAGCATAGGGAGTACAGTAGATACAACAATGCGTCCATCGGTACTACTATGGTCCCTATCCTCATTTCCCTGCTCATTGATCAGATGAGAGGTACTTCCCATGAGTCCCAGATTGCATGGGTAGGATGCCTTGACAAGAGAACTTAATCAATCATATCCTCACATGAGAACTAATCATCCTGCTACACAATCGTCATGGAGAACACATCATCCAGGCCTCACAGGAGAACTAATCATCCTGCTACACAATCATCATGAGGAACACATCATCCAGACCTCACAGGAGAACTAATCATCCTGCTACACAATCGTCATGGAGAACACATCATCTAGACCTCACAAGAGAATTAATCATCCTGCTACACAATCGTCATGGAGAACACATCATCCAGACCTCACAAGAGAATTAATCATCCTGCTACACAATCGTCATGGAGAACACATCATCCAGACCTCACAAGAGAATTAATCATCCTGCTACGCAGGAGAGCGAATCATCTTGTCCCACAAGAGAGTGAATCATCTTGTCCCACAAGAGAGCGAATCATCTTGTTCACAGGAGAGCGAATCATCTTGTCCATAGGAGAGCAAATCATCCTGTCCCAATGCGCACCACCAGGGGAGGGTGAGTCACCCTGTGGTCGTATGTTGCTCTAGTAAGAACCACAAGGCCCCATAGCTCCCAGAGCTCAATGTATACAACATGCAGGACCCTTGTACAAGGGTCTCTTGACAACTCCAAGTCGTTCAGGAAAATCATAGATTTGATCTTTCCCCTGGCGCTTAGACAAAGTGTAGCAACCTGTACATCATCTCATAGCGATGGAGTTTCCTTGCTCATAGACTTACCATATCCCAGATAAGGTAGTATCTGATGTCTATCTGCTGGAGCAATCGTCAAATACGAGATTCCTCAATAATCAAATCCCACCTCTGGTTGTCACAAAGAATCACAGTGGTACAAACAGCTCACCTGAAGAGTTTCCCCAACCAGGCAGCTTCATATGAAATCATACTCGTAGATATGTATCTAGTCTCAGCGGTGCTTATAACAACCGACTTCTACTTCCTGCTCATCCATGATATCGAAGCAGAATCAAAGAAAAACGGCACTAAGAAGTGCTCTAATGATCCTCCACACTGCCTACCCAATCAGCATTCAAATAATCATGCAGTTTCATATTTTCGGCAGTGTATCTCAATCCATGAGAAATTGTGCCCTGAAGACATCTCAGAAGATTCTTGGCACCAATCCAGTGAGGTTCAACCAAATATGAGCTCACCATGCTAACTGCAAAACATATGTCCGGACGGAAGTTCACCAAGAACATCAAAGCGAATGATTTTATGAGATTCAGAGGCATTTCCCAAATCTAGTCCAACATCACTACCATATAACTTCTTAAAGTTAAGATCCTCGAGGTAGTCACAGGCTTGCAGTTCACCATCCCACATCTGGAATCCAACTCCCTCTTACTTCTACAAATGAGAGGGTCTGCACCTGTTAGAAGTAGGTCGTCCTCATAAGGTGCTAGTATGAGAGGTCTATCATCCTCAACCTTTGGATGGTTTGGATCCATGTCACTCCTAGTGAGTCTCAGCTTTATCAGACAGCCATCGATCCTCTCATACTATGCCCAGGGTGTTTTGCTTCAAGCCATAGAGGGCTTTCTTCCATCTGCATATGCGAGATTCTTGATTATCAATCTTAGACCCCTTGGGTTGTTCCAGACCTGTGGACCTGCTACATGAGGGGTGTTAGTGTCAGTCTTTCCAGCCTTCCTCCAGTGATCAAATATGCTCTTACAAAGTGATTTTGAAGTGTCAAGGTCAAATTTTGTCATTTCAGTGAGTCTTCAAGCAAAATTTGGTCACTAGGCATTAGGTCTAGGGTTTGCTCTCACTCTTCTCAAAGTTGCCAAAATGCCAATCTATGTCACTATTCAGCTGATTCTATCATCATTCATAGGGTTTTCATTATCATCTCAGTGTCTAATGAGTCATTTTACACCTTGTTCATGCTTCAGTTTCGCCTAGGTAAGGTCATTCCCCTCTCCTAGGGTTTTGAAGGCAATTTCTCTTGGACGGTCAAATGATTGGCAAAAATTGTTTCCTGATGTTCATACACATTCCCCTATCCTTAAAGTACCTTACCAAATGCTTCCCATCATTGAGATTCCCCAAATTCCTCATTTTCGCACAAACCCTAGTTTCTAGCTACAACCTGGCAATTTTCTAGGTTGGGCCTGTGTTTTTCCCTTTTGGACCCCTTCCCCTCACTCAATCTCTGAGGTTCCACTTTCCCCTGCTCTCCAACATCCCTCCCCACCCCAAAAATTTCCCCAAGAATTTAGAAGCCCCCTATCCCCTTCATTTCGCTTCATTTCGACAAAATTCCTTGTTTCACACATCGGGGCAAGTTTCACTCAAATGATGTTTCAGATCAGTCAAAGATGAATTTTGGGAAACTGAGAGAGGTTTTTGTCCACAACATGCCAAAGAAGAAAAACCTCTTTCACTTTTTGCACAGGTGTCATGGTTTGAGAGAAATGTCAAAGAATACCGTTGCCTCATGAGAATCAAAGGCACCTCTGAAGTGACCTTGGGAAAATCAAGTTTTCTCCTAGCTTGGTTGGCCAAATGATTTGCTTGATGGGTAAAATGATAACTAGACACAAAGAGCTTTCCAATGAACTATCATGAGCTAAATTTGGGGTTGAGGAAGGCATTCAAAAGTTGACTGCAACAACGCTCTTCCTTGAGGCAGCCTCATTTGGCACTTTTTGACCAGTCTTGAGAGATTTGACTTTTGACAGGGCAAATAAACTCCAAATTGAAAAATTCCAGTTGGGTTGGAAAGTAGACTCAAAGACCTTTCCAACGAGCTATCCTGCACCCGATTCTGACACCGAGAAGGCTTCCAAAAGCCTCCTGCAAAAGGGCGCGACCCGTTGGGAATTCCTCCACCAAATTTCGCCAGTAAGCTGCCAAACAAACCCGGATTGCTTCAAGGTTGCAAGTAGGCCTCTCCTCATGAAAATACATTGTTTGCCAAAGTGTGAAAAGCATGTGAA
>APFE031317865.1:10395-23263 GCA_000404065.3 Pinus taeda | reverse complement strand
CAAAACTCTTTGCATTTGCATAAGTAGGTGTCTCATCAGTGTCATCTCATTGCATTCCATTAGGCATGCCATAACCCTGATGGAGGAGCCAGTGTCTTTATTCCCCTCTTGGCACTGTTGGATCAAGTTTTTTCAGTCAATAAACTCTTTCAAGGTTACTTGTCTTGTCTGGAGGTCAAAAGTCCTAGGTCTAGGGTTTAGGTTCATTTTGTCTTTGAGTTCATGTCTTTAAAAGTCAATAAATGCCGAACAGGCCAGAGGGATGACTATCAAAGTTTTTCTTCAAAAGATTTCATCTTGTACAGCTAATTTTTACCTTGGATTTAAAAACCCTATTTTTAAATACAAGGTCATTTTCTCATTTTGTAAAAGGTTGTAAAAATTCATCGAAAGTCAGTATGCAGCCCTGGTCCCCTTTGCCAAGATTCCTCAGAAGCTATCCCTACAAAAATTTTCAAGAAAAAAAAAGCATCAGTTCAACCAATTTCAGGACAAAAGGAAACCATAAAGTCAGCAACATTTAAATTTTGAAAAAGTGTCAAGTTATAAACATTAGAAAGAGGGTTTGAGGGGAAATTAATTTAAATCAAGCCTATAAAGCCCCTCTCTCCCTCCATTTGATCATCATTTGACTCAAAGCAATAGTGAAAGGCGATTTGGAGACAAAATCAGGTGGAATTGCAGAGAGGACCTGCACGTGACCCGTCCATAGCTGTGCGCGACCTGTTGGGTGGGCACAACCCGTCTAGGGGGTCCCAACAGTTGGAAAACAACACGGGCGCGCCCTGTTGGGCGCGCGCGACCCGTCCAGACTTGTACGCGACCTGTCAGGAGTTCACCTACAACAAATTGCTTATAAACTTCAAAAAGACCCCAAATCTCCTCAAGTTTGCAGGTAGGCCTTTAATCATTAATGTTTTTTTCCTGCTAAAGCAAAATAATCATGGAAAATGTGCATAAATGCCATCAAGTTGAAATGGGAAATTCATGAGTATTTAGCTTAAAAATGTCGAAGGCAGGGTTTTGTTTTTTTGTTTGCAAGGTCATCCTTTTCACCCCCACTTTTTCCCCACATCCCTTTACCACCTCCCATATCATTTCTACCTAATCTCCCTACCAAAAATACCAAAAGCCCTGGAAACATCAACCCTAATCCCTAAAATTCAATAACATAACCCCATGTTGTGATTTCTTCCCTAAATTTCCTTTTTCATATATTTTCCCTTTGTTCCCTCAAAAGGTCCCTTCCCTAACATCTCCCTTGTGTTATTTGTTCCCTTGAAGCAGCATTTCAACAGTTAAAACAGTAGGTCATTTGAGCAAAAGCAGCAGTACATTTCAGCCACTTTGCTCTTGAAACCATGTCAGAAATTGAAACCGACTATGAGCAAAGTGATGACTGTGAGTCAACACCAGAGGTTGAGGTACAAAGGAGGAGGGGTGGTAAGGGTGTTCACCATGTGAGAGAGGAGCCCACCACTTTGACCTATTTGCAGGCTTGTCCACTTGCAGTCACATGTTTCCAATATCAATCATGTTATGAATTTTGCAAGAGGATTTCTCAAATTCAGCATCACAGGGAATTGGTCCGCTTGTTTGTTTTTCATTTGCATGACGGGCATGTAAATCTTGTAGGGGTGGATTTTACATTGACACTTGAGATGGTTTCTCAAGCAACGGGGATACCTAATATTGGAGAAGAGTGGAACAAGCGCAAACTATTGGACAGATTTCAGTATGAACCTTACATTAAACCTGAATATATGAGGTACATGACTGGTGTATTTCCTTTCATATTTTTGAAGGATGAGTATGTTCCCTTGATAGCTCATAGCGACTATTTCACCTAGAGGGCAGCTTTTCACGTTTGTTTTCATAAACCATATACTTGTGATGCATTACATGGTACGGTGATGAACATACCATTTCATGTGCCGGAATATGAAGAAGATGGTCCATTGGTGCAGAGAAAGAGTCCAACACAGCAACATAGGAGCATTTACCATTATGCTTTGATCAAGATTGTGGTCATGCATCAGTTGGCCCAGCAGGGTATCCCATGGGAGGATTTCATCTCCCGAGACTTCTTCACAGTGACACCACCACCCCCAGAGATTGTTCATGAGGAGGGAGGACCTTCACAGCAGCATGATATCCCAGAAGTTAGACATGTCAGCTCTCCTCCGTTGGTCACATATCAGAGAGGCCACATGGCCTTATTTGCATCGGCTCGGCGAGTATTTTCTCCACAGCGGGTGGAAGGGGTCTTGCCTTCTTCATCAGCACCGCGAGTGTTATCTCCACACCAGGTGGAAGGGGCCTCGCTTCCGACAACAGCACAGGTATCAGAGAGGGGCAAGCAACCCAGGATTGAGGAAGGATTGTCATGTGATCCAGATATTGACATCATTGATATTGAGGATAGCTCCCCTGCCTCAAAGCTCAAGGAGATCATCCGAGAGCAAAGGGCCGAGAATGAGTCGCTGCACAAGAAATTGCAGATGGCAAAATGGGTAATTAACTATTTAGAGTAGCGCAACAAACAGTTGGAGGATGAGCACGAGCTTTATGAGCAGCGGAAGATACGTGAAGACCGAGAATTGGCCCATAGGAGACCCGATGATTTGACACCCATAGATCGAGAATCCATGCTTATTCGGGTGAACGCTCATTTGGAGAGGTTGCTGGCCAAGGCTAACAAGGATAAGGACATGCTCCGCCACATGAAGAATCATTATTGGGCTCGAATGCACATATGTAAGGCAAAAATGAAGATGCTCAAAGGACGGTTGGCCAAGGCACTAAAACGAAGAAAAAGGCCCGATCCCCTCCACATCTTGGCAGAGGCTTCCTTGAAGGAGCATGGTGCTAAATGACTTACCTTTTGCACAAGTTTCAAAAAATTTTGAGCATTTTTGGTCGTTTGTGAATTTTTTGGGCAAAAAACAGGTTTTCTTCCCCAACGCGTCGCGCGCCGCATGCGACCCTTTGGTTGGGGAGGTCCATTTCAGGAAAACTCAGCATTTTTGGATTTGTCATGCAAAAATACACTTTCTCAGCAATTACCAAGAAATTTCACCAAGTTTTGAGCCTCCAAAAGGTCAAAAAACAGGCAAAAAATGACTTTCTGCCACCTTTTTGACACACAGGAAGCAGTCTTGGGAGATTGCAATTTTGGAGGGGAAAATGACCACCAAATTCAGAAATTCCACTTGGGTTGGAAAGTAGACATCCTGAACTTTTCAACAAGCCCACTTTTGCCTCATTTGGACTCCGGGAAATGCCTCAAAAGTTGGCTCAAAGGCGCGCGACGCGTTCAGGATTGGGGCGCGACGCATCAACACATTTTCTCAAATTTTCACCTACAGCTCAGCAAAACGTAGTTTTGACTAGGTTTGACTTTTTTGAGTGGATTTTGATCCTCCTTGATGTAAATTATGTAATTTTATGATACTTTCACACTTATTTATCTCTTCTAGAAGATTCATTCATGAGATAGGCAAAAATTAAATGAATGAATTGGTTTCCTAGCTTATAGAGGCAAGTTGTTTTGACTGCCTAGATTTTAGTGCTCAGTTTGGAATTGGTTTAAACAGCTCCTAGGATAGTGATCGACCCCTAGAGGCAAAGAAAGATGTTAGCTTGCCTATATTATGTACTTTCTTAGTCATTTTCATGGTTGGACTCTTAAGGGAGAAAGCTTCTATTGTATTACTCATTGTATCTCTGCATTTTTGGCAAAGGAAGAAAGACCAGGGTTTTGCAGTCCTTTTTGGGATTCTTGTGGTTACATGTATTGATAGTGTGTTTCTCTTTGTACTTGTAAGTTTGTTATGTGGATCATCTTCTTACTTTTTCTTATGCAAATTAGGCAAATGAAGTGTTAAGGTAGAATTCATGGTTGCTATGCTCTGCCTTTAAGTTTGCTTAATATCAATGTTTTCAGCTGTTTAAGGAGAATTCAAGGTGATTGCTTGCTCTCCTTAACTCCTCACCAGTCATTCTTATCCATCCAAATCTTTCAAAGGCATCAATACAGTCTCCTACCTCGCCCCAAAGAACCCCCTGCGAAAACTGTGTCAAATCCCCGCACCCAAAATTGCCTTTCCCCAATTTTCCACCAAAACCCTAAAAATCCCAAACCAAACCTTTTTATCAGTTTACTAGCCTAAAATCAGTGTTCTTTATTGGTAATCTCAGCCTGTTGAAGATCTTTTCCGAGATAGACTGGAGAGAGCCCTCTCCTGCCCCGTAGGGCTAGCTACGAGGCTAAGTGGTTTGATGTTGCCTTGGAGTTTACCTTTTTCAGCCTGAGGTGAAATTTCAAGCGCTAACAAGGGGAATGGTCCCCTTGTAAGATTTTCCTTCGATACATCTCAGACATGTACTTTCATGCTCCTTTGGAATTTAGGCATCCCTGTCACCATCTGACTCACAGAGCTTCAGTGCTGCGTGACAATGGACATGGTCCCTAGTGGACTTCCTGTAATTTGATACAACCCTGAACTCAAAAACATCTTTGAAAATTCTATTTCCAAACACGTACCTTTCCATCGATGAGTGCCACCCTGAAACCTTTGACTTCCATTTCCGAGATGGACACTAGGTTCTTCTTGCGATCAGGTACATAAAAGTGATTGGGGGTTCCTTGCTTTCTTTGAAAAGTCGACCATTTCCTTGATGACCTGCATTACCTTTGGACACCCCTTCGCATAATGGCCAAACTTATTGCAACCAAGGCATCTCCCTTTCCTTCCAACCTTAGATCCGAAATTCCAAATGAAGTGATCTTTAGATGGGCCATCAGAAACTTCTGCTACGCCATTCTGATAATATGTTCTGCTTCGACTTCACCCTTTGTGAACTTAGAAGAGAGATGTGGCACCCATTGATCCTTTTGTCGTGTCCCTATTATCTTTGGTGATTGCTCTTTCACTCCTACTTGGGCATTGTCTTCACCTCACCTTTGATACCATGTTAGTTTTAGGTATGTTCTATGCTAGAGCAATTTAATTCAATTTCTTTTCCACATTAGCAATCACATCAGCATAAAGTAAACTGCAGATAGAACATAAATATAAATCGCAGAAGACAAGAGGACACAAGATGTGGCGCTAGCCAGGGACAAACCCCAATGTGGGGAAACCCTTGATCAATTCTTCTTTTATGTTCTTCAAAGTTCAGCAAAGAAAGTGAGAGAGATAGTACATTTACAATAGAAGTCAATCACTTTGACTTTTGATATCGGCATGAGATCAGTTGAAGACATATTGCTTCAACTGATTCTCTAAGGTGACTCGTTCACCTATCATAGTGCTGCATCTCGTCTATTTGCTGCACATTACCGTGTGACGCCTTGCTGTACTGTCACATGTGTTGAACCTTGATGACTGAGCTGCTCTCATCTTCATGCTGCTCATCATGATGCATCTTCCATGGTCTTATTCATCATCATGCTGCCCATGCTCATGATCTCATTTATCATTATGTTGCCCATGTTCAGATCATCATGCATCATTATGCTGCCCATGCTCATATCATCATGCTGCTTATTATACTGCCCATGATCTCATACATCATGTTGCCTTCTTCAGAGATAGATGCTCCAACTGTTTCGGCAGTTCCCGGTAGTTCCGGCTTTTCTGGCAGTTCCAACAATTCTAGCTTTTCCAGCTTTTCCGGCTTTTCTGGCATTTCAGGCATTTCCGGCGTTTCCGGCTTTTCCGGTAATTCCGGCTTTTCTGGCAGTTCCGACTTTTCCGGCTTTGCCGATATTTCCGGATTTTCCGGATTTTCCAGCTTTTCTAGCAGTTCCGGCTTTTCCAGATTTTCCAGCTTTTCCAACTTTTCCGGCTATTCCATCTTTTCCAACAGTTCTGAATTTTTCGGTTTTTCCGGCTTTTCCTTAGGATCTCTCCTCCTACTAAAACCCAAAGACAAGTAGAGAGAGGAAGAGATCCAAGTGTGTGTAAAAATGACTTGAAGTCCTCTTCTATTTATACAAAAACGTAGAGGTTGAATAGACATGACTATTGGGCTTCTGAGCCTACATAAGTTGTTGGCCGACTTAACAATTTGTCCATAACATAAATAAATTCATAACTTCATAAATACTTATCGGAATCGGATGATCTTTAGATCAATCCTACACCTCTCAATGAGAGGGATCCAATAAAAATATCAGCTACCATAAATAATATGACCCGCATGGAGTTTGGCCCTAGTTGCCAATTTTAACACAGGGGTCTAGGGTTTGGCATTGATCAATAAAAGCTTCAATAAGAGAAATTCACTAAAGGGTTTTCCTCTCAAGAGTAGAGACGTTTTGGCCCTGGCAGAGAGCCAACATCTTGTGTTCTTGTTTTTATGTTTTGGTAGCAGTTTGATGAAGTACACATATGCACTAATAAGAAGAAGAAGAAGCATAAGCTAACGAGAAAAATAAAAAGGCTCCACAAATTGTTATCAAGTAACGAAGAATCACACTACACTACTTTGCCCTAGATTCTTTAGCATGGTTTCAGAGCTAAGGTGACACGTCAAGGAAAGGGCAACTCAAGAACACTCGTTAAAAGAAGCATCTACAAAAGTTGAAGCATCAAGCCTAGAAGTCTCAATCGCTTCAAGACAAAAATGGTATACAATCCATCATTCATCAAGGTCTACAAAGCTAGAAGAAGAGCCTTCTATAAAGGAACCTACAAATAAGAGTAGATTAAAGCAGGATCTGCATCAAGCTACAAGTCTTCAAGCCAACATCATCACCAAGCAAGTCCACTTGGAGAAGGCAACTTGAAAAACATCAAGATCCAGGGAAGACAAGCTATAAGCCTTCAAAGAGGAAGCAAATCCATTACATCTCAAAATCTATCAAGTAAGTACATGTCCCCTTCTAAATGTACATCAATGTCTTTTTGCAAAGAAAACAATAAATTGGTAGGTACCAATAACTTTCTTGCATGGAAGAAGAGGATTGATCTACTACTCGAGGAGAATGAACTCCTAGAACATGTCAAAGTGAATATCACTATCCCTGCTAAGGAAGAGACTCAAGCCTTAGCCAAGCACAATAAGGATGAGACAAGAGCTCAAAGAATTCTGATAGAATCAATCAAAGACTCTCTCATTCCTTATGTCTCCAAGTTTGAGACATCAAAAGAAATTTATGATAAGCTAGTAGAGCTATTCTCGGTATCCACAACGGGAGAAGTAATATCTCTAAGGAATGAATTATACAAGATGAAGATAACAAAGGAAGGAATAGCTCCCTACTTATGAAAATCCCTGAAATGAGAGATCAACTTCAAGAGCTTGGGGAAGTCATGTCTGACAGAGAAATTGTTAAACACATATATGGCAGCAACAGAATATGAATAATAAGCATGAGAGTATGTCTAGTATTGACAATGATATACATTTTTAGTACATGGTGTGACCCTTGGATTCATATTCCAAATTTCCAAGTGGTCTCTTGGACTCCCATTGGTTGTTCAGCTTCCACACCAACCCTTAGAGGATTAGGTGTCCAACATCCCCCCCTTAATCCGAAGGATTATGTATGAGTCCAAGGAGAGAGCTATAATATAAAACGTGCAAAAATGCACGGCAGCACTAGGGTGAATGTGCTCTCTGAAATGTTGGTATAAGGGGGGTGGTTTAAGGACGACCACCAACACTGGAACGCTTAGTGCAGTTCCCGAAACTCTTCCAAATCTGGCATGAAGCTGAGGTCTTCTGCGAGAGGAAGTGCTCCTGATGTTTTGAAGAGGGAAACCTTCAACCTTGAAAGGGAGGTCTCAACCTGTGATGGTTTAAGGATTACCACCAACTCTGGAATGCTTAATGCAATTCTTGGAACTCTTCCAAAACTGGCAAGAAGCTGAAGTCTTCTGCTAGAGGAAGTGTCCCCAATTCTTTGAAGAGGCATCACCAACTGAAGGCATGCTCAGGGGCATCTTTGTCTCTGGCTACAACTCTGAATCTGGTATGGCAGGTTGTGGCTCAGGCTCGCTTGATGTGGCTTTGAAGCTTGTAGATGACCATCACTTCCCCCCCTGTCAGATACAAGGTGAGATGATGGAGAAAACTCAACCGCAAGACTGTTCAATACTCTAGAACAAGTTCGGACATATGACTGAAATTTCTTGGTTGTTGAAGCCCATTGCCAAGAAGCGATCCATCCAAGATGAATCTTTGTTCTTGCAGGAGGCTTGTTTTTGAAGCATTTGTTTGAAGAAATATTGGTTTTATGACAGTGCTTACATGGATGAAGATCAAAAAAGTGATCTTTCACATGGCCAACTCTGTCACAATGTTGGCATTCAACATTTTGTTGTTGCTACTGTGGAAAAGGAGCAGAATTTGAAACAGCTGAAGGTGAACTGTCATGAAGGAATCCAGCGCTCTGAAACTAGATGGACTTTGAGTAATCTAGAATATGAAAGGACATGTCCTTCTCATATCCAAGACCTGTTTTGTGCTTGTTATGGACAAGCTCTTCCCAAGGTCTGATGATGCGCTTGGGATGTGCAAACTGAACTTCTGCTTCCACATGCAATTATGCTCCTTCATTGGGTACTAGATCAACATTATTGATTTGCTGTTGATGGAAGTTTGTCTCAATGTTCTAAACAAAAAGAGGTTTAGAATGATGACTCCATTGCTGTAATTCTTCCTGCTGCATTTGACATTCAAGCTGCAAAAAAATCAATATGTTCTTGTGTATGTTTCAAAGAGGTTTGAATATCTATGAGAGTGCCTTTGCTGACTATTATTGTGCTTTCAATAGTTGAAAGGATTAAAGTTCTCGATAACTCTAATAAATTGTCAATTTGAGTCATTTTTAACTTCAATAGGTCAACTCAATTCATCAACAATAATCTAAATAAATAAAACTCAGTTCCCAACCTTAAATGTTTCAAACCAGCACAGAGAGCAATGCCAAACTTTTACAATACTAATGCAGAGAATACACCTGGTAATTTATCCCAATGGACAAAGATTGAATGGGCTAATCTGGGACTGTTTGAACCCAACTTGGCACTCCAAACAAGCTGCTACAGGAATCACATCAGTTTGTCCCCTTCCAAGAATGAGCTGCTACAGGAATAGGAAATGCAGATCTGTAGTGATCGGCTGCTAGCCTGCTACAGAGATGAGAACAACTCGTCTTTCTCTCAAAAAAAGTTGCTACAGGTGTAAGAAATCAACTCGGTGTTCTGCTTGCAGCTCCAGGGTGATTCCTATATGCGCAGATCCTTTTTCGACTCCATGTTGGCTGGTTGTATTCCGGTCTTGTTCCATCCTAGTTCTGCATATGCCCAGTATATCTGGCATCTTCCCAAGAATTATTCAACTTATTCGATGTTTATTCCGGAGGAGGACATCCGGAAGAGAAATATTAGCATAGAGCAGAGACTGCTTCAGATCCATCCTGAACAGGTGAAAAGGATGAGAGATGAGGTGATAAAGCTCATTCCAGCTATAGTGTATGCGGATCCCTGCTCTAAGCTAAACAATTTCAAGGATGCATTTGATATTGATGTTCAATCCATGATTGATAAAGTTACCAAACTTAGATCGAATATTATAGAAGGTCGAGAAATAGAAGATTATCAAGAAGACGAGGGAAGGACTGCGTAGAGAAGGGGAACAAACATGGGATGAGTTTTTCTCTAAGCCAAAGGATGAGGCATCTGGGCAACCTGACAATAATTCCCAATCCAATTCGTGCTGATAACGAGACCTATGCCCCCAACTGGGTGGGTTCCTTAATATGGAGCCCGAAATCCACAACAGGTCGGCCGATCAGGCAAGCTTTAGAGAATAGACCTTGTTGTTTATCAAGCCACAGGAGGCTGCAAGATGGGCTTCCAAATGTTCATTTATAAGTATCTTGGTCGGCTTCACATCACTGCGAACAATAGAACTGTTGCAACCATGATCAAAGTACTCAACACAGAGGCCACTCCCACTGCTATATTCAGTCTCTGTCTCTAATAAAATCGAAAACCATATTGACCGAGAGGAAATTTGAACCAAGCGTTATCTAGCACACAGGAGCTTTCGCTACCATTCCTCACAGTGTGAATGTTAGGTCAGCAGTTGAACAGTTCTATCGAATGGAATTTTAGGTCAGTCTATACAGAGGAGGAGAGAATATGAAACGTTTTTGACAGATGAGGCAGAGAATCGACAGAACTAAGTGAATGTTAGACAGCTCAAAATGGCACATCTAACCAATTTAGAGGCAGATTTGACAAGCGTGGACAAGAACTCAGCAAGATTCATGCTGAGAGGTCAGATTGATAGGTGTGTGGCAAGGAAAATGGATCGATACCTTGTGAAATCCGCTTAGTAATGAAATAGGTATGCATGCACAGAGTAAAACGCTCTATAAGGTGGCAGTTTTGATTAAGAGAAAGGCAGAACGCAAAACTAACATGTATATAGAGACCACAAAACAAGTGGCTCAAACTGGAGCAGGGCAAGATATCGCCTGCTCTGATACCATGTTAAACACATACATGGCAGCAATAGAAGATAGAATGATAAGCATGAGAGTATGTCTATTATTGACAATGATATACATTTATAGTACATGGTGTGACCCTTGGATTCATATTCCAAGTGATCTCTTGGACTCCCTTTGGATGTTCAGCTTCCACACCAACCCTTACAGGATTAGGTGTCCAACAGAAATGACAACTGTAGTACTCAATGCTCTACCTAAGGAGTGGGGAAACTTCACATCTAGCATATATGCCAAGAAGGAAGCAACCACTCTTAGCGAAATGTGGTCTCTATGCAGAACAGAGGAAATCAGACTTACGGCAAAAGAAGATGTGGGATCAAAGGAGCAAGTATTTGCTACCATGGCCAAAAGAAAGCGTAAATTTGGCAAGTTTGGTCCACGAAGAACAAACAACAAAGACATGTCCAAGATCCAATGTTTTGGATGCCAAGAATATGGACACTACAAAAAGAATTGTCCTAAGATTAAGAAGGACAACAATATCAAAAGGAAGAGGGAAGAAGCTCACATAACTCAAGAGATGAAAGAAGAAGGAAAGAAGCAAAAGAAGGAAGATCCTTGGGATTTCTACTATGACTAGGTCAAACTCTTTACTTCTAGACTTCTTTCAAAGGTTTGAGTAGGATAGGAGCATGTAGGAATAAATTAAAATTGCATCGCTAGAAGCATCCTCTAGAATCTAGCAGCAGGATGTACATAGAGTTCTAGATACTCATGAAGATGTAGCATTTATGAGAATAAAAATGCATGGGTAGAAATATCTTCTAGAATATAACAGAATGGTAGACATAGCTCAAGATATTCATATAGAAGGAGCATACCTAGTATAGAACCTCATCCATGATAAAAGAAAATTTTGATCATGATTAAGTATCTTAGCAAACCTCCATCATCAAAGGAAAAGAAACATTTGCTAGGCAAGGATCTTTAAGATCCTATGATGAGATCTCCAAAAGAAGGTTCATGAACCAAGGCAAATGTCTCATTGGGAATCCCATTCATGGGATTCAAGAAAAGGATGATATGCAGGCAAGCTAAGATGACGCAAGAAGGGCCACACCAAAGGATGATCAAAGGAGAATCAAGATGAGGTATGTATGCATCAAAGTTTAAGTCATGTTATCATTTGTATGTTATTAAGTCATGGGTATAGTTCTATAACATGATCAAGCATGAAAGAATCTCTTTCACCAAGAACATGCTTGAAGGCATGTACCACGATGCAATAAAGGTCAACAAAAGAATATGCTCACATAAGGAGCATAAGATTGTTGATTAACAAGCAAGAAGAAATGTTGACAAGTTGTTAAGTCCAGGTATGTTCTATGCTTAGAACAATTTATTTCAATTTTCACAATTAGCTCAATATCTTTTCCAGATTAGCAATCACATCAGAATTAAAGTAAACTACAGATAGAACATAAACATTAATCACAGAAGACAAGCCAAGATAAGAGGACACAAGATGTGGCGCTAGCTAGGGACAACCCCCAATGTGGGGAAACCCTTGATCAATTCTTCTTATATGTTCTTCAATAGTTCGGTAGAGAGAGAGAGAGATATGGTACATTTACAACAGAAGTCAACACTTTGACTTATCTAGATAAGGGCATAGATCATCTCTAAGAAGATGATACATGAGATCAGTTGAAGACATGTTGCTTCAACTGATTCTCCAAGGTGACTCCTTCATCTATCATCGTGCTGCATCTCGTCATCATGCTGCACCTCACCGTGTTGCACCATGCTGCACCCATTATCACAATGCTGCATCTTATCATGCTTCATCAATCATGACAATACCCATTGTTGACCACTATGTGTCAACTACCCATAGCAGTACACCCCCTTTTTCACAAAAGGGATAGCGCTTGAGTGACGTGTCCGTGCCTATCATCATCAGCCCGATCATATTGTTTTGTAAACCCAGTCTGCATGTGTGAATTGTAAATAATCTTAGCAGAGTTGTGTCATGTATGTAAATTACCTAGGTGGACCTAATTTTCTAGTGATAATCTACGTTTCGGAAGGTTTTTTGTCTCACCGATCCATGATCGGCAGAGTTTTCCTTCAGCCTAACCCCAGAGCCGGAATGAATTTTGTCATTAGAATCTTAGGGGAATCCTAGTGTGTTGATCTGTTAGATTATATTCGGTCGCAGAACTGGGTGGTCTATGAGGGTCTATGTCAAATGGGTTTTCTCCCTTGAAATGTAAAATTGTAAAAGTCATGATGTAAAGTGTCTTGAGGGTTAGAAAATGTTTTAATCCCCTCGTAAGTCCTAAGTCCTAGGTCCTAGGTGATTTTTCCAAAGGCTTAAGTTCGAGGATCCAT
>APFE031317863.1:100012-114338 GCA_000404065.3 Pinus taeda | reverse complement strand
AAATTAAATTAAATTAAGTTAATTAAATAAATAAATTATAATTTAAAAATAAACAGCCGACCTAGTTCTCACTTCCTTCCTTAATAACCTATATATATAACCTAAAACATGGCTCATGGATATATCACTAAGGTTTGAAGATTATCTATTGTCGCATCCCTTGATGATGGACTCACTTGGCAGTCTGAAACGTTGGGTTCAAAAAACTCTATAACAGGTCATTCCTCCTCTATCTAAAACATTCATGTTATCTAACACACCGATATATAACTATATTTTTAAATATTATTTACGCTGTGCATTAGGTATATATGATAGCACCAGTACGATGAGAACATACCAAGCACACCACATTTGTGATGGTAATTAAGAGGCATTTGTTTGAGTTTCAAATAGACTTGGTGATGGATTTTTTTCCCTGTTTAGATTATTTAAAATAAATATCTATTTTTAATGTATTTGTAACTAAATTATTTAAAGTAGACATGTCTTTATCATTGTGAACATGATGTAATATTAGCTGTAAAAAACATGAATTTTAGTGAATATCTCGTGATAATTTAATTTGTGTTATTTAACTCATATTTATTAATAAAAAGAGTTAAATTTAAACCAATAAAATAACAAATAAAGAACCTAAATAACATCACAATATTATATATTTATTACTAGAAAAAAGTTCACTCGCCTCTTTAAGGGAGAACTTCCAATAGAGAAAACCCCCAACTACAAGTAACTTGATCACAAGCCTTATTTTACATTTCTTTATCCTCATCTTTCGAGAGAGAAAATTTTACTTTAAATTGGCAAGAGTTGCTACAAAGATTGAATTTAAATTGCATGAAAATCTCATAACTTTAGTAATAAAATAAATTTATAAAAATATAATATTTTAAGATGTATTAAATCTAAATTAATTGCACGGAGAGACACTCATAGCTCAATATGGGAGAGATGTTGCCACATAACGTCACATTTAAAAATAGTAAAATAATAATTGAAATTAATAAATTAAAAATAGCAATAAGAAAAAAAATTAATGTCGACCATAATTACAATGCTTCAATTTACACCTTTATCTTATATAGCTTTACATAGAGATATAATGTAACCAAAAGTAAAAAAAATGATTTAGCTTTTATTATGAGGAATAAATGAATTTAGTAAATAAACATAATTTACTTTTTACTACAAAGAAAAACTGTAATTTTTTTCACATGACAAGAAATAATATTATTGGTATTACTTTATGTATAATTCATTCTATGTTCCATTTACATGTGATAATTAAAACAAAAATATATTTATAGCAAAAAATATTTTATTCACAACCATAAGTAAATATTCAATGTCATATTAAAAACATAATTTTGTAAACTTATATAAAAAATAAAGATTTAAAATGAAAAATCTTATTTTTCACTTTAGTGAGAAAGATTGAAATTATAATTCCAATATGTTTCTTTCATTCATGTAGAGGAAGATGTAATTTTCAATGTATATTGAATAGTATATTAAGTAGAAAATATTAAAAATAAATAAAATGTTACAAAAAAAATAAAGGGCATATTAACATTTTAAACGAGAAAGTGATATAAATAAAGATTTCATGTAACTACATATAATAAATATCCGCTGCTAATCCACCAACGCCTAGAGGGATCAAATCTCTTTCGTCAAAAAGGATTCATCAAGAGTTGATCCTCTCGGTGCTTTAGATCAAAAATAAGATGGTCTAGGCTAAAGTATAAAAAAAATAAACAAGTTTTTAAATTGAACAATAATCACTTTTATAACAATATTGAATATTAAATTGTATTTTTAAAAATTTATTTGATAAATTTTTTATAAAATAGAATGAAACACATTTTCACCTTTTTAGGAACTAACTAAATTACTTTACCTTTAATTGTTTTATTGTTGTGATATTGAAATAATTTACTAATTAAGTTAGATTGAATATCAATGAACTAACTAAGCAATAGAAAAATATTTATCATAATTTTACAATCATGGTTTCACCCATACTAAACTTTGTAATTTATAAAATTATCTTTGTATTGTTTTTAAAGTAAGTCGTTTTACATGCAATTTCATATATAAAGAATTGATATAAATTCACCAATACATAATCTATAATAAACATTATTTCATAAAAATAAACATCATGACGATAATCATCTAACAAACATAAACATCATCTAAGATACGCATTTGAGTTCACTATCATCATCTAATTATATACACTTTTAGTAGCACATATAAACGTCATTAGCTAGCACACAAATCTAATAATCTAAGAGGGCATCATCATTGTGATCACATCTAACCAAACACAAAGATTGCAATCTAACATCATCACCACACACATCCTCAAATTAATATAAATCTTATGTAAAATAACTGCTATCACGTACACATATATATGTAAGCACATTAAATGACCATATCTAACATGACCTAACAATATACACATCAACAACAACATATAAATTAAGTACATAAACATGAACAAAAAAAATGCACCATATATATATAAATATATTATGGTGCTTTTTTTTGTTCATGTTATGTACTTAATTTATATGTTGTTGTTGATGTATATATTGTTAGAGGTCATGTTAGATATGGTCATTTAATGTGTTACATATATATGTGTACGTGATAGCAGTTATTTTACATAAGATTTATATTATTGAGGATGTGTGTGGTGATGATGTTAGATTTATATATATTATATATTATATATATTATATATATTATATATATATTATATTATTATATATATATATATATAATATATATATATATATATATATAAGAAGTCAAATAACTACATCATAAAGTCAAATAAGTACAATCAAATATCTGATACAATAGACGTAGTAGTGCACGAAACCTGGTCTATAGTAGAAAATGATGGATGGTCAACTACTGCTTGATCAAGTACGTTTGTCGAACTCAGATGAGGTGGAGGAAAACTAAGAGGTGGCTGGTATGTAGTAGAAGGACATGGATGGCCTACAGGAGAAGGTGGTTGGTCAGCTCCGTCAGGAGAAACACATGGCATATCCTCTAGCTCTGGAATCTCAACATCATTAGGCGGCTGACAAGGAGGTGTACTACCAGAAGGATCACCAACACCTTAACGACATGATCCAATGGGGTGGCACCACTAGAAGCATAATCATCACCATCCTTATGATTATGATCATTATCATCACCCTCATCATCATTATTATCATCATCACCCTCATCATCATCATGACCACCCTCATAATCTTATGGATGTGTTGTTGCATGATGCCCTATAGTCCTCATCGCTGCCAGTGCCTTACTAGCTTCGATGATATGCTGCATAAGAGACATCAAATATCACTGATAGGTCCTGTAGAGATCCATGAACATCATATCTGCATTGATATCTCGAGGCCTCGTAGAGAAGACTCCCTGCCAAACCAAAACTCTGACCAATCTATCACAGTAGTCCATCTGACATCGTATAGCAAACCTCTGCCCCCAGACACCCATGCTCCCTTAAGGACGTGCCTCACCCTCACCCTCTTGGGCATCGCCCATCTCCCCATCTCTTTCATCTGATGTTAGGGGAGGAGGCATGTCCCCATCATATGAGCCGATGCCTACAAAATTTAGAGTACACAAAAATAATTAGACAATTTCACTAACATAATTTAATAAAACAAGTTAAATAACGTGCTAGAATACATTTTATTTCAATTCATTAAAATAAGAAAATGAAACTAGATTAATTTAAATAAAACACTAATATTACCTCTATCATTTGGAGGCTCATCTTCTTTGAAGAAGATGTTGGGACACCCTCTACAATCAATCTCAGTATATGGATACCCTAACATGACAAACACATGGTCCTCCAAACTGGCCAGTAGCTCCAGTGCCTCGTTCAAACTCCTGACTGGAAACTCCTCCGACATGCCCCTCTTTGGCATCATCTACCCTCACATGCACATACGAGCCTTAGTGATTGGCCTAGGAGGGCGAAAATCAAATGTAGGCCTCATCTCCAAAAACCTCTCAAAAAACAAATAAAATAGCTCGAAAGAAAAAGAGAAGGTCTCCCTCCCCTGTTTCGACAATGCATGACATATATCCAAAGTCGTGCAAAACCACCTCAAAAAAATGGTAAACCATTTGATGCAATGTGGCCCCTGGATCAAAGAATCAACAAAATAAAAAAGAGGGAAACTAATGCACTGCCTATAACCACAAGAATTTTAAATGGTGCTGACTAATAATGAGAGGAACCTAGCCTCCTGTGTAGGAAAAGAATAAATCTGGAGTTGTCCACCACAGACCTGAAAAATTTGATGGACAAACTGCATAAGGCCTAACATATCTTAGAGTATATGTAAGCTGACTCTCAGCTGCAAGGGGGAAATTATGGAACTGGGGAAAACCGCCCCTCTCTTGGATAGGCCCATGATAAAGTAAATGTCCTCCTCAGTGGGTCTATACCACAACTCAGGACCAACACGGAAAGCCTGCTATTGGACATTCCATCAACGGATCATATGCGCCAATAAGACAGAGTGCACCTTCAGGGATGTATCCTCTTCATAGTAATTGAGGATGCCTACATTCCTTAAGAGAACTTCGGTCGTTGTAGTAATAGGGTGAGGGTATAAATCCATCTCCCTCTCTCTCACATGCCATGGTTAGACCATATTGTATGGATTTGCTTGTTACTCCTTCTCCTGCATTTGCTCCCTTTACTGACGTCTCTGCTACATAATTGACATATAAATTACAACAACCTCATATATAGAATACATATATTTTATTATTATTATTATTTATTTAATGAAACATGTATTTATAACTATGGAAACATAACTTTCAATCTAAAAATAAATAAAAAATTACTAGTGCGCTCAAGACAGAGTCATGCACCGGCTCGAGTGTGCTTTCAACTATAACTGCACCGGTAACGTTGTGCACATAAGTATGAAGCATTGAGGGTGTTTCAAAAATTTATGTTTTCATAGCAGTGCAACATACTTTTGCATCGATGCACACATATAACTTGTTGGCACTAGAATGGTATGTTCAGGTTATCGAACTCACCGAATTATAGGAATATTTTAAAATATATATTTGTGGTGCGTTTGGGAAATATAAACACATTGATAGTGACGCACCGACACACAGTATGTCACATATTTCCTGGTGCATTTATATTTACAAAACACACAACCATAATGGCAGTGCGTTATGTTCACGGATCGAAACGCAGTGCACTCTATAAAGTTACAGGGCGCACCATGCTCGGTGTGAGTCGAACATATCGAGCGCATTGCATGTCAATTTTATTTATTTTTTTGAAAAAATAATGACAGATTCAACTTAATTTGTAATTCTAATCCACTAAAAAATTAAATTATAAAGAAACATAGAGATTAGCTATACATTTGGTCGTCGGGGAGGTATTGTGGACACGTAATGGAGAATAACAAATTTTCACACCGTTTGAAAAAAATGGAAACTCAAATAGTCAGCGCGGTACTGAAAGGTGGTGAGAAAGAGAAGCACCGATGTCAGGGCTGTTGCATGTGGAAATAGTGGCACTGGTGTTTCATAACTCTCTTGCAATGTAGATGGTAAAAATGAAAATTACGGCTGGGAGCGGTTTTTTTATTTAACCATCCTCTGGTGCGCTTCATGAAGCACACTGGGGTGGGCTATATCCAAAAGCACCATGTTTTTATTATTTAATTTAAAATTATCATGGTGCTTTATCAAGACACACGGGGGCTTTACGTTACTTGTAATGCACTGGTGCTGTGGTTTTACAATAACACCGATCTTTCTTTAGAAATTAGAAACCATATATTGGTACACTTTCTAAGATGCCCCAGGGCATTATTATATGTTTACTGCACTAGGATGTCATTATCTAATAGTACCGATACGTTGCAATATATGAAGGAGTTCGGTGCTAGTGGATTTTCAAGCACCGATGTGTTTGGGTATTTAGCACACTGTGGTTTTTAATTTAAAAAAAAAAAATCTACGGTGCACCATGTTATATGCAGCCCCAATGTGTGTATTGATAATAAAGCACCGGTGCAATTATATAATTTTGACGCACCATCAAAGAAACATCCGCTAGAACATCTTATCACCCACCTTCGCTTCAAACATTTTTTTGGACTATTTTTATATGGGCCTCTGCAAAAAGCTCTGCTAGAAGGTCTTTTCCTTGTAGTGAAACGAAATGAATATGTTAGTGAACTGCGATATCAAAAAAGGTGTTGTTATCGACAGAATAACTATTATGATTAGCCATATAATATTATTGTTATTCAAATTGTATACCTTATTGTTAAAAACTCATTTCTTTGTGCAAATTCTGACACTGTTTATCAATTTTGTGAACAATTTGAACATAATTGTTCTTTTCTTGATTGAAATGAAAATGGATATTTAGTGACTATTTTTTGTTGTCAGAAATTATTTCCCCTTTGATGTTTATTTTAGTGATAGCTATGGTAATTACATATGAACTTGAATACAATTGTTTCTATACAAATTATGGTAATAATAAAGCAATAACAGTTTTAGAACAACGAAGCAAGTCAACTTATACCCTATTAACTAGTTTAGAACTAAATGAACTTTCAAAAATTGATTTTAGAAACAACATGCTTATATATAATGCGTAAGAGGAAATAATTCATTTAAATCATGAATTGGAATTTAAGCTATGAAATGACATTTAACTACCATCAATTTCAATGGTATCCACTAACCTGTAATCATTATCAATGTGGATGGTACTGATTTGCCTGATGTTTAATCAGAAAAGACCGTTGTAAAATTTGTTACTTTAAAACATATACGTTTTACTTAAATTACAATTTGACATACTACAATTGACACGATTACATTTCATGATTAATCTGCCTTACATTCTTTAGAAGTCAGTGTCGAGATACTATGTTATTAAAATCGTAAACCACATTCTATTTCCATTAACTAAATCTCTTTTACCGATAAATAAAAGTCTTTTCCGTAATTATTCGCCGAACTAATGTGTATCCAACAGATTTACTATGTAAAGTTGCCTTGCTATTGCCAACTTTTAATTTGCAAAAGTAATTTTAGAACCTAGATGTCAATTCACCACTTGAATGCCTTTTTTGCTTTATCGCATTATGCAAGTATTAAACGAAATTCTAAGCTGGAAATGAGATTTCAACGATTGTGTCTCATTTATGTTGCACCGCCTCCTCCAACTACCCAGACAAAATCTACAGTAATAACGTAATAAAATACGTTATAAACACTAGTGTTATACTACACAAATAATGACTATAATATGCGATATCAAATTTGATAAATGAAAATTAATATTGCACGTTAGCTTTGAACTTTTCCGTACAATAGTTTCGAGAAAAAACCTACAAAAGTCTTTAATGCAAAATGCAGTGGTTCACAGAATCAAAGCTTGAAAGCTTCCTCTGCATAATAGACTACATCCATACTTCGACACATAAGCATAATTGCAACCACCGTTAAATTGTCTTAGTACTTACAGTAAGAGCACTCACTTCTTAGCCTATCCAAATAACCGGTGGAGTCCAAATCAGAAAACACAAATGCATATGTGAAAAATTTCAAAGCAAATTCATAATGTGCAAAAATCTCTAGAGATTTCATTGTAATAATCCCCGCACTTCATACAATCTACTAATAATAAAATAACCACTAGTTTTGTATACGCACAACCACATTTGCAAAATTTCTTCTAGCAAGCTAATACCAAATAATATTCCTCAATTGACCACTAAAAAAAAAAACTGACCATCCATATCCATATTTCATTCTCATTACAATCACAACGTACCATTCCGTCAATAAATATTCTGGGCCTAATTTTTAATTCGTTAACTATACTTTCTCCACATGTTCTCTGCCTATTATTAATTTCTATTACTAATTATGTATAGATATAAGCTACTCATTAGTACACCAACAAAACCTAGACCAACTACAATAGCAAGGGGTACACTGGCACCAACACCAACAAAAGTCTAAGCCAATCCTCATAGCTTTTTCTCTAATCCAGGACAACTGAATTGAATTCTAAATATTGGTCTATTAAAAGCAATATATACTTGAATTCACTAAATAGATATCAAAAAGGGTATTTTATAATATCGATAGATATGACCTTGTCGATATCTTTGCAACTAGTTGTGATAAAGTCATTGCGTGTGGATTTATTGAATGGATATTAATAGTAGTACTTGCTTTTAATTAATATTTGCATGTTAGGTGTGAGTACCAAGTTTCTTCATCGAAAACATAGATAATTCTTTCAACAATTTGTACAATTTCTGCTATTGTTACGATGATTATGAGATATAATATGTCACAAACACGAATATTAATTTCGCTAAAGCCCACTATAATACACAACATTAAAATTGATAAATGAGATTTGATATTGTATATGGTTTTGATCTTTCTGTAGTTACTACTTGCATCCAACCAACACTTTTGTAAGTGTTTGGACAAAAAATACGAGTGTAAAGTACTTGGTGCAAAACAACATATTTTCACTTAAGAACATAAACTATATTAAAGTTAACATGCCCATACTCCATGAGCCCTTGTGCAGGGCATTCACTGCGCATAGCGACGTCAAAGTGCAGATGTATGTGAATGCAAAATTTTATGTTCCTTTTTCTACACACCATCCTTCTGCACATATTTGAAACACCACCCTTTTCGACATATTTGACACTGTTATGTTTTTATTTCAAAGAAAGAAGACCGACTTTTGATCCAATTTTAATAACAATTATTTAATAACATTGAATCTAATGACTATTGTGTGCGGTAGAAGCTATGCGAAGCCATTTTTACTCTCTTGATATTACCGAATGGCATATCTTCTATTCAGAAGAAGCATGTTTGGAGGAAAAATGCACATCCATATTTCTTTGACCATGTCCACTGAACCACATTATTGAATACGGAAGTTGCTATCCAGAAATGGTTGTGCATATCCAAAAACAAATGCATGTTTGAAAACGCTTTGAATATTCCCAAAACTTGGTCCAGTATTTATCCAAATAAAAAATATACCGACTATTATGCAAAGCAAGCTATATTCCAATGTTTAGCGACATGCTTTAGTGTCAATAAAACAATTAATTAAGGGCCTTTATTATAATATTAAATGTAAAATGTTTTGGCATTTTTCCGGCTGATCGATGTTGCCTTGTGTTTGTACATGATATTCCTGTAACGTCATACTGAATACCTGTACAATAATGTAGATGATCAAAATGAACTCATATTTATTTGATTTCAGACATTCCTGCTATTTAGTACACATACATTGACAACATTAAAGCAATAACTGTTACTAAAGTAAGAAAGAAAATATTTTCTAAATTTCGAGATTTATTTCACTAACTACCGATAACGTCTGCTTTGAAATTTTCAATTTCTATTTATTGAAAGTGATAAATGTGCCAATAAATCATATAGAAATATGACAACTGCCAAGGAAGAATGGCAGTGAGGACTTCTAGCATCACACTATTAATCATGATTAATGAATTTAGTAAATAGAAACCCTTATCAGAAATCATGAGAAAATTTATATGCAACCAACTGGAACACATTATGGCAATGGAGTAGTCTCTCGATGTGAAAAATTCGCTCGGAAAATTGTGGAAATTCCATCATCATTTTTTCCAAAATACGAGAATTTTGTTGGGAAATCTGAGTTACAATTGTCAA
The DNA here is from genome assembly GCA_000404065.3 of Pinus taeda. Classification (NCBI taxonomy): domain Eukaryota; kingdom Viridiplantae; phylum Streptophyta; class Pinopsida; order Pinales; family Pinaceae; genus Pinus; species Pinus taeda. The sequence goes on along the minus strand of APFE031317863.1, from coordinate 104,540 downwards.
ACTTTAATTTCAACAAAAAATAATTTTCCAGGCGAATTTGTGGCCTCGATAGACAATTAGCTTTGTTAGTATCAAAATAAAACAAATTGTCAACGATTTACTAGTGGGGGCCAACTAAACAACTAAATCAATTTGTTATAGAAATAACCAAACACGTCTACTCATGATATTTGTTTACGACCGTTAACAATTATTGTTGGTACTTTCAAAGCTAACTGTCATAATTGTCATGAGTTTTTTTTATTACTACATATATGCATTTAAGTGTTTCAAAAACTTGTATGATTGTGATATTGTGTAGAAATTTCAACCCAGAATTGTGAATCCAAGAAATTGTTGACAAATTTTGGGTAATTTAAGCCAGAAAATGCACTGGAAAACCTTTTAGAATGTAGTACAAATAAACAACAACCTTATATTGTATTGCAATTTTTGTTTGTATGAAATGTATTTCAATGATATTGAATCAAGAGAAAAATACGCAGTTAGTGAACAAGATAGTTTTGCAATATCGATACTTATTTCTATTACTTCCCATAAACAATTGACAATTAAAAATATCATCAACTGAAAAATAGTCGTAGTTTGCACATGAAAAATAACAACAACTGATAATAGTGACTGCAACAACAAATTGCAAATGTATGTGACATTGGATACAAATATAAGTAGCAGATAAAAAAACCAGGCTATTTGTAATTATACAATCAACCAAACAATATTTTAATCTTCCAACGAAAAAGAAGAGAAACATAGACATTTTCTCTAGCGAATATTTCATGGTCTCACTTCTCAACGAATTTAGTAGCATTCAACAATTCATTTCCTCAATTGCTTAGGTTATTTCGTAATTCTCTCTACAATGTATTGCTTTTCCTCCATAACTGTTTAGGGATTTTTATTTTCTCATTACGCACTTTGTGAACATAGGAACTCTAGCAAAAGTTTCAACAGATGCAATAGTCATTGCATTTTATCAATTCACTATTGATTTCTCTTTTACCTCTAGTATGTGCATTTTCTTTGTTAGAAAATTATATATTACAGAGCAATGGAACACATAAAATATTGCAGAAATATAAACACAAAAAACGCATAAAACAAGAGAGACACAGATATACGTGGTTCACCCAGTTTGGGCTACGCCCACGGAGAAACAACCAATCCTTCTTTTTATATTATCCAGCAAACTAAAGAGATACAACCTATAGTAGATCCGCTGTAACACCTAATCCTAAAGGGTTAGTGTGGAAGCCGAATGGACAAAGCAGTCCAAGGGACCTTGGGATGTGAATCCCAACGGTCACCATATTGTACTATAAATGTACATCTTTTGTGAATAAAAATCGTACTGAATGATTTATCTTTCCTATTGTTTTCCTATTTGTTCTCCCTGACCATGTTTGTTTAACATGGTATCAGAGCCATGATGAGTGGCCTGTTTTCCCTGAGCAACTGATCTGAGTTGCCTTGAATAGTGCTGGCCCAGTCTTCATTACCTGAAGAACGCCTGCCTACCTGCCTGAAGCTGCATACCTAATTTCTAAAGGAAACGCACAGGTCCCAGAAATAGTTGTAACTCCTGCCTGAGAGCTGCTCAGTCTCTGACATCCCTGAAATAGCTGAAGACTGCCGCTGCCGGAAGACTGCCGCTGCTTGAAGACTGTCGCTGCCTGCAAATGCCTGGAATCTCAATGCATTAAAATGCCTGGAATCAGTAACGTATGGAATGATTCCTGCGCTGTTATGAAGGATTGAATGCTTGTATATGAAAATGCTGTTTGGAATTTAAATGCTGTCCGCTGCCTGTTTAAATCTTTCGGTCCTCTGCCTGTTTAAATCACCTGGAACGCTGCCTGTTGAAACCATTTGGTCTGCTGCCCATTGAAACGCCTGAAATTGAGATTGCCTCGGCTACTTGAATTGATGCCGTCGTCTCACATTATTTGGATGCCGTGGAGTTACTGCTGCGTGGAGTTCGAATGTTTGTTTGCTCGCTAGGGATGATCTCTTTTCTGTAGTTTCTTGATTTTACAGCCAATCCCGTTCCGGTTTTTGGAATTAAATCGCCCTCTAAGATTGTACGAGACACTGTTTTAGATATTGCTCACGGGATTGAATCCACCGGGCTCCAACATATCGTCTTACCGAACCCAGTGCAAATGCTATGAAGAACGTTCTGGCACTCTAGAGGAAGTGTTCTCCATACATTTACCTGCGGCCTTTTAATCTAGAACACATCTATTGACAATACAGTTCGAGCTACCTTGTATCACATAGAGACTCATTTTGATTGCAGACCTGTGTAGTATTCTCTGTATAAAAAATGGCATTTACTGTGACATTTCGGTGCTAATACTTGAAGCCTCACCTAGACTTCATCTGCGGCCTCTTTGATTCATTACAGTGGCTGAAGTATTTAAGACCAGATGTGTTGAAGTCAATTTGTTTGATGTCCTAATCAAGTTTGCTGGCATCTGAAGTGAACAATTGAAATACTATTAGCCCTCCATCTCTGAGATTCGTTGAAATACTTACTGTGGCTCAAATCTGAAGGGTATGCTCAGACTATTGCAATAGGCACTATAAGAAGATATCTACAGGCAGAGACATCAACATATTATTGGCAGCAGACAGAAGGCATCTAATCATCCAGACTTGTCTAGAAAGCAACATTTGTTTAACACTATGGTTCACCTTGATGCAGATCTAAAGGAAACTTTGTGAGGATTGAAGCAGTAGGCTTGTGATATAGTCTGATGGCATCTTGAATCCCGACAAGGAGACCTGCGGATTAGTTTGGAGGCCATTTCGCCATCTGGTGCATGCTTGAGTTGTGAAAACATCTCGTGCCCGGCTACTTGGAATGCATTTGCTATTTGGAGAGCCGAGCTTCAGTTCGACAGTGCAACAGCCTTAGATTTCTAGACAGAGGCGATCAATCAATCGGACCAAACAAAAAAAGAGATAGGGCATCAGCGTTCTGCAACATGGGTTGCCCAAGTTGTATTATGTGTTGATGCAGGAAACAACACACAGAATCAGAGACCACCTGGGAATCTACAGCTGAGCCTGAGCAGCAGAGATAAACATTATCTGTGAGTTGAGTAATCTTATCTGAAGTTCGATTTGCCACATATATTCCTGTGCTTGTCCGCGAATCAGCTGAGCCAAGAGCAAAATAATTCCCTGATCTGGTCTCCCTTGAACTTCGCTTCTCCTTTTTCTTAGGCATTGAGCATGGACGTGAGCTGATCTAGTGACAGAGCGAGGGTTTCTTAAACAAGATATATTTTTGTGGATATTCATGTACCTGCGGTCCTTTAAAGTTCTGAGTATCTTGCAAAGGAGAATCATTTTCGTGTTCTATTTGACATATCGGTTGGAGCAGTCTACTTGTTGACATTCAGGCAAACTTGGAACATTAGACCTATATATATTTGTCCTCCCTTGAATTAACAGAACAATGACATGTTTGAGGTGATCTCTGTTCTAAGTCTACAGATTGATTGAGGGTTTCTTCGGATCAAGGTCTGTTCATTATGACTTCTAGATAGATAGCCCTTAAAATATTCAGTCCAGGCAGTCTTTGCGATCTCATAATTAGAGTTACACATATGTGATTTGGGAGGTCTCTGGAGATCAAACTTTAAATCCTTTGCTCAGAGGAACTAGCCCTTGTGAAATCAATACAAATCTCTCCCTCAACACTGAACAACAGTTGTCCTATATATCTGGTTAGCATACTTGAAGTTTATCAAAGAATAGTTGGCAAAGAAAACACGGAGTCAGGGTTTGACCATTGAAGGGTACTTAAGTCACAAACGTTTAGATCAATAGAGACTCCATCTACAACATAAAAGTGTGAAGATAACAAAAGTCATCTACAAGCATAGCAAAAAGAAGATTTTTTGATCTATGATTAGTTACTTGGCATCGAGGTAAATTTATGAACATGGTACTTATTGTTTGTTGGCATACAATAGAGGAATTTATTTGACAACCGAACATAAAGGAGAATCAATTTTCAAGATTTCCCTCTTATCATTGGGCACTTTTAATTTTGAAGAATATTGCAATTTGCCTTTACAAGTACATTTGTGATCATTTGTTGACTTGAGTTGTTTAAATAATGACAAAAATTCATCGATTATTGAAGTTATTGAGAACTCTAATCGTATCAACGGCTCACAACACAGTGCAAATAAGGAAAGACACTCTCTATGACATTCAAACATGTCTGCAGAATGTACAGGAAAATATTAAGTTTTTGCAGCTGGAAACAAAGCTACAGCAAGAAGAACTACAGCAATGGAGTCATCTTTCTGAACCTGTTTCTGTTCAGAAGATTGAAACAGACTCCCATAAACAGCAAGTTAATAATGTTCCTATTCATTCAAATAAAGCAGCAGTTGTAAATGCAAATGCAGAAGTTCAGTCTGCACTTCCCAAGCCCATCATCAGACCTTGGGAACAGCTTGTCCACAACAAGCATAGAACCGGTCTTGGATATGACAAGGACTTGTCC
>APFE031317863.1:78653-95128 GCA_000404065.3 Pinus taeda | reverse complement strand
AACAGAATTAGAAATACCATTGCATAAATACAATGTACCAACCTTTCCTCCTTTCGCTATTACCAGGGATCCTTTAGTGACCTTCCAGGTTTTATCTGTGGTGGTAGTTACACAACCTTCACCTCCCAACTGCCCTGTTGAAATCATATTTCTTCAGATCTGGAACATGCCTTACCTCCTTCAATAGCGATTGATTTTCATTCTGCTGTTTTATGAAAACTGTACCCATTCCAACGATTTTACAGGGTTTATCATCACCCAATCGAACCTGTCTAGAATCTCCTTGAACATAATCATGAAAATGTTTCTTATCAGGTGTGGCATGGAATGAGGCCCCTAAATCTACCACCCAGGCATCAATACTATTTTCTAATGAAAGAATCAAAGCATCTTGCAACACATCACCTGTTACATTCACTTCATGATTAGTTTCTTGCTACACGTCTCCTTCTTTTCCCTTCCGAGACTTGCAGTCTTTCTTCAGGTGTCCTTTCTTCCTGCATTTCCAGCACACTATCCCCGATCTGGACTTGGATCTAGCTTTTCTTTACTTACTGCGATATCCTGGGCTCTTTCCTATTTCCATTTTTCTTCCCCTAGTCTCTATAGTCAAAACAATACTTGATGTCTCACCGAAGCTTTTCTGTTGCATTTCCTCGCTAAGGATTGCACCGACAACATCATCAAACTTTAAAGTACTAGATCTAGGGACAGAGTTACTAATGGCCATAACTAAACCATTCCAACTTTTTGGCAACAAGCATAGAAATAATAAAGCCCTAACTTCATCATCAAAAGTTACCCCTACATAACTTAATTGACTTGTAAGTGTATTAAAATCATTTAAATGGTTTGCAATAGATCCACCTTCTGACATCTTCATATTAAATAAACGCTTTATAAGAAAGACCTTATTTGAGGCGGAGAGTTTTTCATATAGTGTGGCCAATGCCGACATTAAACCCTCTGTTGTCTTTTCCTTTGAAATATTAAACACTACCAACGCCGCTAGGCACAACCGTATTGTTCCAAGTGCCTTTCTGTAAAGAATATCCCATTCTGTGTCTGTCATACTCGTTGAATTCTTTGTCTTTCAGCTTAATGGTAGGTATAGATCTCTCTAATACAGATAATATTCCATCTGCATCTTCCACAACTAGTAGTTTTGGCCATTAAAATTTTCAACCCTAAACCTACCATGTTTCGCCATTGCTCCCACTCGAACCAGGAACCCTTCTCTCCTGCGAGTTTATTAGCCAAATAGACCTTCGGCTCTGATGCCAGTTGTTAGAAAATTATATATTACAGAGCAATGGAACACATAAAACAATGCAAAAATATAAACACAGAAAACGCATAAAACAAGAGAGACACATATATACATGGTTCACCCAGTTTGGGCTACGTCCATAGAGAAACAACCAGTCCTTCTTTTTATATTATCCAGCAAACTGAAGAGATGCAAGATACAACGTATCTGCTGTAACACCCTCTTTGCTCTCAATCTCCTCTCTCTTCCTCACATAGAATACAGATCTACATAGATGCAATACAATTCCATCATATATAGCGAAGGGTTGCCTTCTAGGGAAAAAAACCCTAGATTAAACATAACTTCTACTGTCAGATATCCGCCTAGTGAATGACCTAGATTGACTAGAAATTACAACATTTTACAAGGCAATTTTACATCTATTCTTAGCTTCGAGGGCGCTGCCCCGGAAACCCACTACCGGGGGGGCTCCCAAAAGGTTGCAGGCGCCCCCCTGGACCCCCCTTGCAGCGAATATTTTACGGGCATCATTGCCGCCCCATTACAAACTGGGGTCCAATGCGGCGATACATTTGAATACAGAAGATAATCAGGCTCCACACCCAACATTCTTTTCCCTAATAACCTAAATTGCATGCAAAGAAAGAACCAATCCAATTTTTCATGTCATAATATGCAAGCAAATATGTTTACACAACACATAGTTTATTAAATTTGCAAGAAATTGAGTCTCAAATATAGAAAATGGGATGTCCAAAGAATAGCCGAGGAAAAATAGAAGCAAAAATTGCTAAATCCTGCACAATAATCTTCACCTTCCACACCTATTACTGGTGCAACGTCATCCATGAATCAGGGAAAAGGAAAAAATATTGGCTATGGAAAATTGATTATTGGTGAGTGAGTAAGGTGTTGAGATGTGCAAGATATTTTTCACAAATTCTTTCCAGACCAAACACATGCAGTTTAAACACCCAAGTCCAAAAGTGACATCAATAAAGAAATCATTCAACAGGATATAGACATAGAAAATGATCGAAATGAACAACCTAACTGGGTTGCTACTCATTTAGTAGAGAATCAAACAATAATGGAGCAGATTGCAGAAGAGGATATTATTTTCGATGAACGACCTGTCACATTGCAAAATGAAAAGTGTGACAAGATCAACCAAAATTTGAGAGTTGAAAAGGTAAAGCTTAAAAGTGAAAATATTATTGATTAAGAAAACGTGGATATTGATCTTTCTAGCATTGATACGATAGGGCTCATGGTATTGCAACAATATACCAATGATTCAATTACTCAAAGTGTTACCAATGTGCTTGCATAAAATCATATGCTGAAAAAGAAATTAAAATAACTATAAGATATTGCAAATTCAGTTCCTCTGTTAATGACTCCACTTGTAGTAAAATCACCTTCGTTGTCAATTTCTGCTACTGCAACACCACAAACATTTAACAAGGCTGCAGATTTGTGTAATGCAATGAAAACATATATCCTCGAGAACATATGCCAAAGATTAGAAATTATTGAGGATGTCTGGTAAATAATTTTCGATTTAACGCGTTTGCAAGAGAAAATGAAGATATTTATGGACTTGCTTAATAGTAATCTTATAGAAGACAAGAAATTCGTTGACAATGAATTAAATACTTTTAAGTGCAAGCCATGACTACTCTTTGATTTTGAAAAGCAAAGCCACCATCTACCAAATATTGAATGAGTGAAGCAATTGGAAGTTGGATGGGAAGAAAGAGTCACTACACTTGAGAATACCAAGTCTTCTTGTAGTGAACTATCCAAAAGGAGGGATGATGCCTATTTCAAGGAAATTGACATTATAAAAGGCTTAAATGGTCCGGGCATGCTGCAGGCTTTTGAGTTAATTTCAAATGACATGTTACAAATTCAATTGTGGGAGAAAAAATAGAAAATGGCAGTAGAGTTTGATAACATCTTGATTTTACTGCAGAACATATTGGCACATGGATAATTACTTTTGTGAAGGTTGATAAGTAGAATGTTGAGTCGATTGTTGACGTGCAAGAAGAAACTAAATAAATTGAAAAATAGATTTTCACCAAAAACATGAAAATGGAAGTAAAATTTCCCCTCGACAAGGACTACATTAAAAGAACAATCAAAGTGTTTCTTCAATGAGTCATGGACTCGTAATACATCTTACAAATTGTTGTTTTCTAGCTGCAAATGTCGTTCAAAGAAGTGGAACACCATTTTTTGCTATAGCAAATCCATTTACTTTACAATTTTCTTTGGACAATTGAAATTCTATTTAGCAATTTTGTCTTTGAAGACCATGTTTTGAATATGATCTCCTATAAGTCTAATTTATGGCCACACTCATTGAAATTTTATTATGGCATAGTGTTTTCTATAAATTTCAAAAAATATGCTTTCAACTTTTCTATTTCATTAGTGTTGTGTTATTGCTTTAAAGAAAATTGATCATTTGGCAATAGTTTGGCATCATAGACATATATCTCTTAATAATAGAATATTACAATGAAAATTTCTGTTGTGTATGTTAGGGTCCTATAATAATAGGATTCATAATTTTGAATTGACTATGATTAGTCTTGTAATATTGTACATACTTTTGCTTTTTGCAAAATGTTTTCCCATATTAAAAATAAAAAATGTAAAGAGGGAGAAGTCCTAAAATAAAAATCAAAGGACTAATAAAAGAAAAAGATAAAAAAAGAGTATAAAGTATAAACCCACCAAAAAGAGATAAAAAAATAGATTCTGAAAGTGATGCAAATTCAAATGCCACTACTTTTTACTTTACTTTGCAAAATAAGATTGTGTGCAGATTGTCAAAAGTGCCACAATCCATGATGGTCAAATAGTTTAATCTTGATTAATTCATGCTTTAAATTTCATGCTGATATATAGAGAATAAAGATCTAGCCAAACTGTTTTCTCTTGGTAGATTAGTAGTTAGGTAGAGAATAATAATGAGCTCAAAAGTTTAATCTGAGCCATTGGAAAGTCATAAGGTTAGAATTAGATAGTTTTCTTACAAAAGAAAAAAAAATAAAGGGCCAACAAGCTCAAATGCACCTAGTAAATGAAGAAAAAATGTTAGGGTAAATGATGGGTAGGCAGAAGTAGTTTTCACGAGGCATGGAAAGCATCAATTGGTTTAACTAATTTCCTTCCAAACTCATTTACCCCTTGTAAAAATATCCCTTCCCCTTCATTATACCTTTGCCCTTATTTCATCTAATTTTCCCTTGTAAAATAATCTCTTTTCCCCTTATTTTACACCCTCCCCTACACATTTCCTTTAAAACCCACTAAAACCCCCTTATCCTAAGTTTAAATAATTAAAATGTATCGGGCCACATTCAAAAACCCTCCCCGATACCATTTTAACTCATATCCCTACTATATTTTTCCCTGCATACTATTTTAATTAACCCAACCCCATACCTCAACTCATCCCTCACAACTCCGACACCCGATAACCCTTCGATCACCTGCCTCTAGATCCAACGACCCGCATTCCATATTGCACGCTCCGACGTCCGGTCTTTAACATCTCAAAAGTGCACGAGATAAGCTGTTTTCCTCGCCTGCATTTTTGCTACGTGGAAGCTCCACGTTATATCACGTACTCCAAAATAATACTACCCTACCACTTTAAAGCAGTGTGATACACCACCTTACCACCTCCTCGCGTCAGATGAAGCCGCCCTGCTGTTTAAATTTAACCCTGCACCCAAAGATTAACCACTGTTGGTTAAAAACGAAAAATCCACCCTTTCCAATCTTTTCACTGTTATTCTGTTAAGGATTGTAGAAAAGAACCTCTACCGACCTATTCTAAAGTGCCAGAAGATCTCTTGAACTATTTTAAGCCATTTTACAACCAGAATTCAAATTTTTACTACTAGAAGATGCTGCCGACTCTGATTTGAAGCACTATAAAGACCATTGAAGCCTAAAAAAGTCTCCGTTGCCCTCAGAGAACCCTTCTGCATACCAAAGCTTCATTTTTCCAGGCATTCTTGAAGTGCCAAAGGCCTATACTTAAGCTTTGCACAACATTTCTAATAAGATTAATCAAATTGAACCAATTTAAAAGCCTTGCCAACCTAAAGAAAGCCATTGTTGCATCCAAAACCCTTTTGCAGACTGTATTCATCTTTTCACACTATTCCAAAGGTCCTAAGCCTACTTCTTAAGCTAGATAGTGACAAATTGAATAAAATAAACAAATCTATGGCTTCCCAAAGCATTTTGGATGCAAAACCCCTGCAAATTCCTCACCTAGATATTGACCACCTCCCATTGGCCGATAGAGATTTCCAAAGCAAAGACACAACCTCCCCTAACAATATGTTAAAGCTCCACTGCTGGAGCAAAGATAAATCCTCAACCAGAATGATGATATTCAACTATGGGAGTGAAATTTACCCAAGTACTTATTCCCGCAGGTATACCAGTTCCCTGAAATCATCTACCTATGCCAACTTTGCTATTTCCCAAGTCAAATATCCATAGTCTCTCCTAACCAACAAATTTTGTACACAATCACTGCAAGATCAATAAATGAAATGTTACAGATCCAGCCAAAGCCTAATGAAGCCCCATTTTCTATTAAAAACCTAATTGATTTGTACTTAAAGCTAGACCTTCCAAAGAGATCCCAAATTTCTCACACTTTCCTCCTAGAAAAAGCTCAAGTTCCTACAGAAAACCCTCCATATTCTACCACAATTTTCTCTGAAAGAGCCAAACAGATTGTAACCATACTGTCTTGTATTCTAGGATATACTACTGATGAACATGTAGATGAGCCTATACTTGGTTTCCTTTCTATTTTTTGCCCAGGCAACCCTCCAGCTACAGTTTTCAATTTTGCACAATTCTTAGCAGACAGAATCCATGATTAATTGATCAGATTACCATATGAAAGAGTATTCAAATACTCTTCAGTATTGTTCCATATGTTTCTATACTTCCAATAGGAAAGGTTTAGAGTTAACATAAAAAAACTGGACACTAAGGGCAATCCTAGATCTGTTATCTTTTGAATACCCTTAATCCAAAAATATTCCACTGATTTCAGCTACAAGGATTTCATTGATTCATTTTTTCACCGAGTTGTTAACATGCTAAGCAGTAACAATCAACCCAGGGTCAGTGATGAAATAAAGAAAGTTTTATAGTTGTCCAAAAACAGTAGAACACGAGACTGGTACTTATACCAGAACTACATTGAAATTAGGGTGTATGGATGTCAACTCACTCCATATAAGCTGCCCAAATATCTCCCCATGAGGATATTTTCACTAGAATATATCAGGCAGATCATAAATTCAGATGATGTTAATTTTCTATCAGCCAAGAAGAAAACATAGTTTAAAATCAAGAACCAGCTTGGTCCTTTTATCCACAATAATAGGGAGGATGGAGAGGAAGCAAAAAGATGTTTACAAGAGATGAAGTTCAGTGATAGTTTCAAATGGCAGTATGATCCTTTGGGTGTCATAGACAGACTGAGACTCAAGTTTAAATAGAGCCCTTTTATGCATGAGTCCAAGCCAAAGATTGAAATATATGCCAACCAATTAGAGTGGTTGGAAAACACCTTACTGGACATGGAGGAGCAGATGGATACTAGTTCCATTCTACATACTCCAGCCCTACAGGACAAAAACACAAAAAGGACTAGAGAAGAAGGTTCTTGCTCAAACAAAGATACAACAGATAATAAATTTGAAATGATGTATATAAAAAGAACAAAGTTGAATCCAGTAAATGAGCAAGAAGAAGTAATTGATACAATTGAGATCATTAATACAGACACTGTAATTAAAGAAAATGCACTTCCACCAATTTCAAAGGAAACTCATTAGCCTTCAAATTATAGTGCTTAGATCATCGAGAAGCAGCATAGTGTTGAAATCCCTTCTTCAAGTAAACCAATGGACAAAGACATAGACATCAAAGAGAGATACAAAGATATTAAGGCCAAAAATGAAGAAATACAAGTAAACCAATGGGCAGAGATATAGACATCAAAGAGAGATACAAAGATATTAAGGCCAAAAATGAAGAAATAAAAGCCGAAATATAGTCACAGTACTTGAAACAGACTCCTGGCAGCCATAACATATTACTTTCTGCATTTGATTATAAGACAGGAAAAATGCAAATGACCTTTTTGTAGCCCACAATACAGTATCCTATGTCATCAACAGATTACAAAATGACATATTATGAGATTCCTACCAAAGATGTTCATCCTATAGAACAAATAGAATTTCATAAAAAAGCATGAGAAATGCTATACTAAACTATGACCAACAAAGCTATGAGTGTACAACAACTACACAATTCTCTAGAGAATATCAAAGCACAATTAAAACTAGAGAAGGAATCCTCACAAGCAAAGGATAACATAATTAAATCACTGAAAGGCTTGGTTATTGAAGTGGAATATGATCCAAAGAATGTCAAAGGTGCAGAAGAACTCATTAAGAAAAAGAATGCAGACATTATTGCATTGAAGAAGCAACTAAAATTGCCTCCTACTGAATATCCATAGACCAAGGAAGTTCTAGAGAATCAAAACCAAAAAGATGAGATGATGAACTTCATTCTTCAGTTAACTTCTCCAATAACATAAATGGAAAATGAGATGGATAAGTTAGTGCAGGAGAAAAAGACCAACATGGAATCAATCCCTGCCAATGCCATTACTACAGTTACTAAAGCAACTCTTTCTACTTTAGTAGCTTCAGCGGCCACAACAGTTCTAGTAGCTACAACACTTCCCATTACATCAACAACTACATCAGTTACAGAATCATCTACAACAACAACTCATCCTAGTGATGAATTAGGTAAAATAATCAAAACTATGCAGGATATGTCCATCCAAACAAATGAAATAAATAGACTTAAAGATCAAATAAAAAGTGTAGAAGATGAAAAGGAGTTGGTATGAACCATGAATAAAGATGAAACACAGAAGTCAAGCAGATTGACTGAAAGAATACAGAAGTTAGAGAAAGAATTGGCATTTAAAGAAACACTGGCCCAAGCAAAGCAACAACTGTGGGCCAATATCATTAACTCAGTTAATGATATTTTTACTTCTATACAATTGATATTTGAGCAGAATGATTTGTTAAAAGAAGATGGTGAGGCAATTCAAAGGGTAAGAGCCAAACTTGGAAATAAGCCAGAAGAAGCCTCTTGAATATTCCAGTTCCTTAATTCAAAAAACAAGTATGAATTGTAGGAGCTTGGAATAATTGACATAATAGAAACCATACTAGGAGTAAAGAAAGTAATCACCAAAAGGAATATGATGATACAGCGTGAGGAGAAATGCCAAATAATGGAGCTAGCAATAACCAAGTTCATGGTCAAATTTGATATTTTGAGGCAGAAAGGTCTACCTAATCCATTGGTGATTAATGAAAGGTTGATGAAACATGAAGATTATGACAAGAAAATCAGAGAAGTGGCCAAAGAACAGTCCAACAATTCCTCCATGAAAGGAATTCCTATAGGAAAAGTGCTTTATCAGACTTTTGAGAACCTTTTTACCTCCAGCATGAGGTAAAACATCTCTTTATAAGCAAGCCTACTTTTGCAAAGTACATAGAAACTGATGAAATCTTCAAAAGAATGGTAAAGATTAAATTACCAGATGCAGAGTCTTGAGAAAAGTTGAATGATTTACTATGAAAATGAAAGGTAAAACAGTGAAAACAGAGCAGTCAAGGTAAAATAGTAAAGAGTAACATATCAGTTAAGTTAAAGAGTATCAGATGAAAGACATAGTTAAAAAAAAAAGACAGAGTAAAAGGACAACCAACATAAGGCAAAACAACAAAAGAGATAAAGCAACAAAATATTAGTGAAAGCAAACAATAAAGCCAAATATACATGGGCAACTTAGATAATTGTATCTATCTTCTTACATGATGATATTTCATTTTCCTTGAATAATTCCTAAATCAGTTTTAGGATATTTTGTAATAGTTTTTGTATAAATACTTCACAATTCAAAGTATTGGGTGTGGATTTCTTAACATTTCTATAGTGGAACTCATCTACAACCTGAGGGTTTATTGTACCATTTTCAAGTCAACAGACTGGACAAGTAATAAAGGCATTGCATTACATGATTCATGTGTTGGGAAACTTAAGTGAAGTATCTTTTAATTGTTCAAATTGTTATTTTCTTAAGTATTCCATAAACTTGTCTGTTTTCCAAATTTAAATGTTATAACAGGAATATTATTGCAGAATATGTTTAATTACACTCTATTTTGAACTGTTATTCATTCTGATGTTTTCCTCTGATATCCAGAGTAGGGAATTCCTCATTGCTCCCTAGTTTTGATTGACCTCTTTCATTTCCCTCATTATCTGGTTTGAGGAATCCTTAACTTCTCCTTGATCCTGATTGAAAACCACTTCACCCTTCAGCCTAAAAGATCTAAATTTGCTCAACTACCTTTCCCCGTGGACACTTCCTTTAGAACTTGATTCAGTCCTGTTTTCTTGACACATTGAATCCATAGCCCAATGGAAAATAGACAGTCTACTATCCATCTAAGTCAGTAATTCCACCAACAAATCAAATCAAAACCAAATCAAGCTTACATAACTAGCCTAAAGTCAATTAGCTCAACAAAGTTAAATCATTAAGAGAGAGCCCTCTCTGAGCGTTAGGAAGGCTAGATCTTGATCTCAAAAGTAGGTTTGTGGTTACCTCTATTATTTCTTTAAACACAACATAACAACCCTATGGAAATTTTGGAGTGATAACATAGTGGTGACCATACTGGGGAAATTTGTCCTCAGTTTAATAAACCTTAAAGGAAATCCTAAATCTCATCTTTTCACCTTAAGGCCATTTTAGGGTTGTCAACGAGTTTCATTAAAAAATAAAAAATTTAAAATTCTGGCTTCCAAAAGAACATACTATACCAGGGCACATCCAGATCCAAACCCTGCTATAATTGTTGATAATATAGATTAGGCAGTTAATAAAAGCAAATTCACTTCCTAAAGAGTTATCAAACTTAGAGGATTTTCAATTTGATTTATCATTTGAGCATTCTTTGTTTCATACCAAACCTGAAAATTCAGTCCATGATACTGTAATAGACCCTAGTTTTATTCAATTTATTGAATCAAAGAAGAATACAATACATCCTGATTTAAATCAGCATGTTCTAGACACTTTTGACAAACTTGATGCTTTAACTTCAACTTTGATAAAGCACATAAACGAAGCCTATTTTCAACAGTCAGTTGAATTAGCTGCCCTAATTACTGCTACTCCTAAGCCTTATACCATTCCTTCAGAGTCTGTAAATTAGTTTTATTTCCATCTCCAAATACTTCAAGTTCATCTTCTAGCACTTCTGCTACATTTTCTAGCACTTGAAGCTCATCTGTAAGCACTTCAAGTTCATCTTCAAGCACTACCACTTTACCTCCTAGCCAAGCTAGAACCTTAGCCATGGTTGCCAGGTATGCTCCTTTGGTATTACCAGCTCAAGTACATGAAATGCCCCAAGACTACCATAGTAAAATGTTTAAGTTTGATGGTACTGGTCAATATATTGAACAACAACATGTCAATAAAATGAATGATTATTTTGAATTACATGAAATTGATGAAGAATATGTACATATGAGATTATTTGCACAAACACTAGCAAGAGATGTTAAGAAATGGTTTAAAGCTTTCCCTGCTGGTCACATTGCCAATTTAGTTGTTTTCCATAGATTGTTTATCGATAGATGGGAAAGAAAGAAAAATCCTTTACAAATATTGTCTGAATATGAAAACATTAGAAGAGCTCCTAACGAGTCTATTTAGGACTATTGTACTAGGTTTAACAATATTTATAATGCAATCCCTACAAATATCAAATCTCCACCAGACTTGGCACTAATCAAATTTATTGATGGTTTTGACACTAATATGTCTTACCAATTAAGAGAAAGAAATCCTCCAACTTTAGAACAGATGCAGAGTGATGCAGTTAGTGTAAAAGCTAACTTGTTGGCTAAAAGAGCTAGAATGAGGGATGAGAGGAGAGTTACCATTAAGGAAGAACCATCCACTTCAGATGTTAAGATAGATAGTTTAGCTAAAAGTTTAGAAAAGTTAATGGATAGATTAGAGAATATGGAAAGAAAACCTCAGTGGGAAAATCAAAAAGGACCTCAAATTAGAAACCCTAACTTTAGGAAAAATCCTAATACTGGAAAATCAAAAGAAGGTTCACCCGATCAACAAATTAGGTCACCTTTCCAGGAAAATTATTTTGAAGCTTCACAACAACTTGAAGAAGACCAGGACACCCAGATAAACTTGATGGGAGTAAACAGTGAGGATTCCATTTTTCTTACTCAGGAAGAACATGGATTGTACATGTTACAACAATTACAATCAGAATCTAGCGAGTCCTTTGACTACAAACAAGGTTATGAATCTACTATCTATGAAGTTCACAAACAATATAGCCTTAGAAGCAAAAAGAACACAGAAGTTCCTACTAAGAAATCAGTCCAAACCCAAACTAAGAAAATAGCTGAAGCTCCTGTGACGAAAGTTCTACAAATTCTACTTAGAGGAACTCAAGAGGATTCCAACCCAAAAATTGTAGACATAACTTCAGCTAAAACTCAAACTTCAACTACTACACAAACTATTGCAAACAAGAAAATTAAAAGCAAAACTATTGATACACAAACCGAATTACCAAGTGCTGATAAAGAAGACAAAAACACACAAAACCAAATTGCTAAAGATGAAATCATTCAACTAGGCAAAACTTAAATGCCACTCAATATCAAAATTGAGATAGCTAAATTGAAAATACTTGTTCCTTTAACAGAGCTGGTGAAAAATGAATCATAAAAAGCACAAATTACTGAAGCACTTGACATAGGTGAAGGCGAAGATGCTGTAAACCTTAATGATGATCAACCTAAGTTATTATTTGGTCCAGAAGTGAATGGAAAACATCAATAAGGGGGTATTCCTCCATTCTACATTAGCTTGAACATTCATGATAAAATCCTGCATAATGCTATGTTAGATTCAGGAGCATCTCATAACCTAATGCCTAAAGCAGTCATGGAAAGATTAAACTTAGACATCACTAGACCCTACAAGGAATTGTTTTCCTTTGATTCTAATCAAGTCAAATGCCTAGGCCTGATAAAAGATATGTGTGTAACTCTAGTTCAATGCTCAACAAAAAGTATTGTTATGGACATAGTAGTTGCTGATATTCCACCTAAATATGGTATGTTGTTATCTCGCTCTTGGGGAGAAAAATTACAAGCATGTCTGCAATTAGACATGTCATATGATACCATTTCTGTATTTGGACAACAAAGAAAGATTTATAGAGAAACCTTGATGAAATACATGGTAAGTAGTTCAAAAAGACCATAGAATTACCCTATTTATTCCATGCATTCTGATCTGGACTCATTTATCTTGTATAGTTCAGAGAATGGCAAAGATGAAATTTCAACTTTAGAAGAAAAACATAAAGAACCTAACAGAGATAATATATTTCATGAATCTAGGTGGCACCAAGATTTTGATGGTTCAATGAACAGATTAGGAGCAGGTGCAAGAGTTTGGATTCATAACATGGAAAATAATCATTCTGAAGGTCATGCCTTTAGATTAAACTTTAAATGCACAAATAACATGGTAGAGTATGAAACTTTAATCTTAGGATTGCAAATTGTAAGAAACCTTGGAGCTAAGATAGTTTCTATCATGGGTGATTCAGAATTGATAATAAAACAAATTAATGGAGAGTATTCTGTGAATAACCCTAGACTTAGCCAATACAGAGAAACTGTTCTAGATATGATTAAAGAACTTCTTGAAACTGATTTTGCTATTATTCCTAGGAAACAGAACATGCAAGCTCACAGTTTAGCTACTTTTGCTAGCACTTGTAGATTACCTTTTCAACCCAAGCACCAGTACATTGCAGAGGTAAGACATGCCTATTATACCCGATAATCTGAAATATTGGCAGATTTTTTCACAAGATTCTCAAATTTATAATTTTATGAACGCTGAGGGAGAATTCCAAAACTATAATGTAGATACTGATTGTACAGTAGATGACATTATAAATAGTAAGATAAATATAAATGTTGTAGATGTAAATAGACCCACTAAATTCACTAAAGTAGAAATAGATAACTTAGAAAAAGTAGAAATAGATGATGATTCTGAGATTTTAAACCTTAAAAATAACTTTTTGCCTAAGGGATTAGCCCCATTAGAAGATTTGTTTGATTCAAATGATATAGCTAGAAAACAAAAAATGGAGCCTTTAAGATCACACACAGAAGAATGTAATATAGGAACAGAGTAAAAACCTAAGCTTATTAGATTATCCAAAGCATTACCTCTAGCTGAAAAGTTGATATACATGTCTGTTTAAATAATTTCAAGATGTCTTTGCCTGGGGTTATGAAGGCCTCAAATCTTATGACACCAACATTGTTCAACATAAAATACCCATTAAATAAGATCAAAAACCCTTTAAACAAAAGCTTAGGAGGATTAACCCAGTTCTTATGCCATTGGTTGAAAAAGAAGTAAAAAGGATGTATGAGGCACAAATCATAGCACCAATTAGATATTCAGATTGGGTTTCTAACTTAGTTCCTACTAGGAAAAAGAAAGGGGAAATCAGACTCTGTGTTGATTTCCAAAACTTAAACAAAGTGTCACTAAAAGATAACTATCCTCTCCCCAAAATGGACCATATTTTACAAAGGGTGTTAGGATCATCTAGAATCTCATTACTTGATGGGTTTTCTGGATACGACCAAATCTTAGTTCAACTAGTGGATCAAGAAAAGACTGCATTTACCACTCCTTGGGGTACTTTCATGTATTTGAAAATGCCTTTTAGACTAATGAATGTAAGAGCTACCTTTAAAAGAGCTATGGATATAGCTTTTGCCAAGGAGATTCATGACTTTTTAGTAATTTATCTAGATGATATAACATTATTCTCCAAAACAGACAATGAACATCTAGATCATTTGAGAAGAGTTTTTATTAAATGTAGAAAATTTGGCATCTCTTTGAATCCCAAAAAGACACTCTTTGGATTAGAAGAATGTAAACTCTTAGGTCACATAATTTCAAAAGAGGGCATTAGAATTGATCCAACTAGAATAGAATAAATCCTAAACATCAATCTTTTTTTTTTGTAACTAAGCATTTGTATTAAGAAATAAAAAAATTGTACAAAAGGGCTGCCCGGGCTGACTAGATCCCGAGGCGTAGCAGAGAACAAGACATCTTGACCAAAAGACCTCCTACAGAACCCCAAAGAAACAGGGGAGCCGGCAAGGATGAACTATCCACCTCGGCTCTGAGGAGTGGACAGGAAGAGAGCATTGCTACACAAGAAGCTAACAGACTGGCTAGGAGGCTAGAGCCTTACTGGGGATTCAACCCAGCTTGAGTGGAATCCCCAGTTCGGCCCTTTTTACCTTTCTTCTTACCAACTTTGACCCATCCAAGCTGATCCTGTATGGATGGAAGAACTAGCAGACTACGCTGTATTGACGGAGAGATCTCCTTGTCCGAATCCAAAAGAGATGTCTCATGAGTTCGTTTCTGCGAGAGAGGAGGGGCCGAGGACTCCACAGGGCCTGTTGGGGGCAGGTCCTGTGTAGGCGAATCCTCCATCCCGTCCTCATTCTCTTCCTCTTCATCTGAGCTGGAACTGAAGTCATCCATGGGAGGCGGGTCACAAGGCTTCCAGCTTTTGGATTTCGGCTTGGGAGCTGCTTTCTTCTTTTGGGCTGGAATCGCTAGACACGATCTGTGAAGGTGCCCTGTAAGATGGCAGTTTCTGCAGCGGAACGCTGTGTTCTTGTAGTCCAGGGTCTGAGTCCAATGGAAGTCTCCAATCTTGAGAACGATCTGATCTGGTAATCCTTTGCTCATGTCTATTTCTGCGTAGATTCTTGCGAAGGTGTAGATGCCTTTTTCTCCTCTGGAGGTGTCTGTGGCTAGATGGCGGCCTAGCTTGTTAGCGATTCCTTCAAACACAGCGAAGTGCCATAAATGAGCTGGAAGGTTGGGAAGTCTGACCCAGATGGGTAGTTTGGTGATGATGGCTATAGAGGGGTCAAAATCTGGGAACCAGGGGGTTAAAAACAGACCCACTGAGTCCCAAAACCAAGGGCCCTCAGTTAAAGCTTTTTGATAGTCCTCACTGTTAACAAAAATCACAATGAAGAAGCCTTTAGAACAAAGAAGAACCTTGCAGTTGTTGGTCCAGTTGGAGTGAACCCATTTGTAGAGATCTGCTGTGCGTGGCCACAGGCCATTGAACCTGCAAATAATGCCCTTTTCGGCAAACAGTTGAAACTGCCTGTCCATAGTAGGATGCATTATTTCAATGGAGGGGGTTTCCTCCAGCTTCTCCACCAAAAAAGGTTTTGGACCTTGGACTGGTGGAGCTGCATTCTTGGGTTTCTGGGCATGGACAACATCTTTGTAAGAGAATGCTGCTGCTGAAGATGACTGTCCAGCCGCCCCCCCTCTTAAACGAAGGGAAAGAATGACTGCAGCATTTCTTTGAATATTGTAAAATGACAGGGGAAAGAGGTTTTCAAGCTGTTTACCGTTGAAGAGGAGCCTTTGAGAAGCAGCAGGAATCCCCACCCTAAGATCCAGTTTATGTTTGAGGTCCTGCACTAAATTTGAAGAGCTCACCCATTGGAGCAGAGATTTGCCTGAGAGGAGTGTTATGAAGACCTGGAAGGACTTGGAATGCTTCTGACTCTGTCGTTCTTTGCAAGACTGAGGCGAGTCTCTTTGTAGTATTTTGTCAAACATTTGCCACGCATCCTCCCTGCGCAGGCTTAATATAGAAATTCTAGGAATAAGATTTTCTGGAAGCAATATCAGGCTTCCATTCCTTGAGGGATGCTCGGAAAGGGACTGAGACGAGGGAAAGGGGACATACAGAGAAGCCCAGCTTCCCGCCTGATGAGCCCCAATTTTGG
The DNA here is from genome assembly GCA_000404065.3 of Pinus taeda. Lineage (NCBI taxonomy): Eukaryota > Viridiplantae > Streptophyta > Pinopsida > Pinales > Pinaceae > Pinus > Pinus taeda. The sequence continues at coordinate 78,765 of APFE031317863.1, read as the reverse complement.
TACAATTTGGGCTCATTTTGGCCTATTTTACTTACTCAAACCATTCATTTTTATTTGCTTATGCATGCATTTCTTAGTTTATTCATGTTGTTTGTAGGAAGAAGGTTAGACA